>CATIWF010011663.1:0-13995 GCA_949630135.1 Balakata baccata | reverse complement strand
AATTTTACAAATCAAAAGATCCAAAATCATCAAAACCATGCAATCCAATTGCACTTTAAATTAAAATTAATTTTAATGGGCACAAGGTGGTTCTGATTCCAATGATGAGTTTTGAGCATGTATTACATACATATTACACAGCAGAAAATAAAAATTTTCAAAACCCGAATTAAAGGATTATACATGTGGTAATTAAAACTAATTTAACAAAGGAAAATTCAGAATTTATACGTTTATAATTTCTTAATTTTTCAACTTCTCACCCGATTAGGTTGTAGCAAACTACAACAATTCAATCTTGAATTGTCTCTAGCAATATTCATGCGAAGATGAGAGGATGAAAATACTAAGGAGATGACTTGAACATACATCATTGCTAGCACTTTGAGGTATATTCATATGAGAGGAAAATTAAACTCTTTAATTTTCTTGTTGTCTCCAAAAATTTTTCTTTCTAAAAAATTTTTCCTTGTCTAATTTATGTTTTTTGGGGTCTTTTAGATCTAAAACAAAATCAGAAAACTAGATCAAAGTTGAAGAGAAAATAAAATGAAGAGTCATGAATAGTGAATTGGCAAATTAGCCAATTTATAGGAGAATTGGGATGCTGCCGTGTGCTGGTGCAGTGCTGGCAGGCCTATGCAGGCCCACACGGGCCCGTCAACTCTCCCGAACGATTTTTCCCCACGGTCTTATCACAAACTGACTCAAAATGATTTTCTCATATTTTGGATCTCATACAAAGCCATTTTAATCATTCTTTACATCTCCAATGCATGTGATCCATTAGATTCTCGATTATGTTGGCCACTTAAATTATCAAATAATTTAAACAAGTCATGAGCAGTATCTAGCAATACATTATGACCCCCAATTGACCGGAAAGTCAGTAGTTTGACTACAAACCTTTCCATAGACAACAATATGTGCAATTCATCCTTTCACCATCATATATCCTACTCAGTTCAGAGCATGGACTATGTGTCAGCTCCCGCTAGACTGACTACGTCACATCTAGCCCAAGTGATGTTAGATCTTGTCCTTGGGGCTCCTTACTCTATTAGACATGTCACTGAAGACCATCTTCAGGACATTTCAACTCTGGCTAGAGATTCCCGAGTAATGATCCCGACAAGAGGCTGTGGGTATACTCTCCCTCTATCAAGAGTGGTGAATCCTCTGTTGGCTACCCAATTACCTTCGAATACCTCATGCAGTACCCAATCACCACCATATGAGCAACCTCTATAAGGCAACAAGGAATGGAGTCAAAGCACAGAATCAGTATCTAAGATATCCTTAAGTACCTCAAGTCTAAGGATACTTACCCCATTGCTATGATGAGACTATCGTTGACATTTGAATAGATAATCCATATGATTGTCTCGTAGCAGGTTATCCAATGTACTTAACTACTCTGAGCAAGCATCCACATGTTAACTTTGAATATCTCATGTTCAAAACTTATGAGATCTACTTCTTGATCCAATCAAGGAGTATAACATGTACTAGTCTATCCGGATCAACAATGTCCCATGTTGTTGATCCTATACTAGGTATAATTTAGATATTAACATACTTATACATAATAGGAATCTAATTATCATGATCCAATCATGATTTTATTCATGCTATGTTTCATATCATGGTCTTTCATTAATCAGTTTAAGATCTATATTAATTCATATGCAAATGAATACTAATATAATGAAAGAATGCATTTATGAATGTGTACACTAAGTGCCTAAGGCAATTGCCTTTTGGGCACATCTTCGACATGTATAAAAAAAATATTGTGCCATTTCTTTTCTTAAAGCATTCTCAAACTGATCATTTTTTATATATCGAAATGGACGATTCCAACTTTTAGAGTCAAAAAGAATAGTTACAAGAGGTTTTTCAAACCATAAAAGATCTTTATTTTTTTTATCTATCAATATTTCTAACTTCGAATTTTCTTGATTCCCATCCAGATAAAAAGTTTCGTAAAGTGGTCTATTACATGTTGGGTGAAGAACCATGAAAGATGAGTTAGAATATGCATAATAACCATATGGAGAACATGGATTAGTTTTATATTTTTGCTATGTTTTTGTAGAGATAGAATTTGATATATGGATGTGTTTGTGATAGGAAAATAAGGAGAAGAGGGAGGAGAACATCAAGGGGAGTAGAGTAGCTCCTTAGTTTGATTTTGGTCAAACTTCTTGTAGAAGTTTGCACATATCTACATTGTTATTTACTCCTTGAACATGATGAATGCACGTAAATGATGAATTATATGCATTAATGGAGTTTAAGCATGCTTGTTTGATATGTACGGTAACATTATGAATTAAGGAAGCATGAAATGGTATATTCAAATTTTAGGAAAGTTAATTTGGGTATATGAATATGTATAAAATATTAAATGAGCATGGAAATGTCATATGTGGTTTAAATGTGAATTGTATACATAGCTTGAGTTATGGAGCTTGGTTGTGAACCTAAAATGCAATGATCTGACTTATGGAAACTTGAGTATAATTAAGTTATATTCCTATGGATGAATGTAAAATATGTTTAGGAAGAGTTTAGAATTAGAACTTTGGCAAAATTTAGTCGTAAGAACAAGTTAGGCCATTTAACAAGCAGCATCACAACCAAGCTACAAGTTGTCATGACCATGAACCATTAGTCCAGTATGCTTCATGGCCAAACTTCACACCCAGCCCAAAAATTCATGGCTGTGAAGGCCCTTAAATTAGCAAAAATGATTTTTGATTAAGTGATGTTTAAATTGGTTCGAGACATGCTGAACATGCTTAAATGATAGAGTGTGATGTTATATTGTATAAGAACATGTTTATGAACCTAAATATGATATGTGAACATGAATATGCTATATGTAATATGATGGAAACAATGAGATAAATACTCATTTCTCTACTTGAGGACTACTTTAGGGTAGATGGTGTACCATTAAGGGGATAAGCGATACATATTGATGAGCCTATGAGTGAGGATCAGAGGGTGAACTTGGGTATGAGTACTCCTGTTTTTAGTACTCATAAATATATACTTGGTCAAACTATTTTAAGCTCGGACGAGCCCTCTTGACTTAAGATCTAGGTGAGTAGGAAAATTTTTGTTTAGTTAAGAGCACTCATACTTTACACCCCATTTCCAACCGATCAGCGAATGAAGTTTGAGTTATTTATTAAAATAGAGAATTGAAGTGTGATAGATTATTTTATAAAGCTATATATTTAAATGAGAATTGAAATATGTCAATATTATGAGGCATGAACATGAGCATTGCATATAATTGATACATCATTTCTTTATTTTGCTTTTGCAATGGTTTATATGTTCATATACCATGATATATTCTCATGCTATATACTAGTGTAATTGCATGAGAAAATTTTAATGATTATATGTACCATTAAACTAGAGACTAGAGATAGCTTAGCTTACGCAAGTTCAAAAGATTGTAGATATTATAGTCTTAAAGTTGACAAAGAAAAGAAATAGTGCCCATATCAAGAGAAGACATCAGTGACCTGGTTTGTGGGTTTATGCTATCATATTTTGTACTGTATATGATCATGCATTTGAGAATAGTGAACATGGCTTGTAATATGATAAAGTTTATGATGTTATATATATATATATATATAATTTAAATTAAATTAAATTAAATGTGTAGAAATATAAATGCATAAATTTATAAGTGTGTCCCTTATGTCACCAGATTAGATCTGGGCATACTTTTGCAAGATACCACAATAAATAAATAAATACAGAAAATAAATTAGGTGGCAGAGCCAGCCACAGAATAGAAAATTATTAAAGATAGAATTTTTATTTAACTAGTATGGAATTTAAATTACAAAAGCATAAAACCTTACTTAGGTATTTGGAAAACCGAGATACAACAACCAAGGTAAGGTATGAGAGAAAGGTGTTTACAATCTAATCACTAAAAGGGATTTTTATACCCTTAAAAGGTGGATGAGTGGACTGGATTTTCCTAGAATCTGTAATGGTTTTCCCATTCAGGGTTTTTATTCCTAATGGTAACTGGATTAGTAGATTTAAAAAGATAGTCTATGGAGTTTTGTGAAGCATAACATTCAAACCAATCAAAAAATAGAATATGAGCTTTATTTTCATAAACAAATTCATAAAATTGGTCTTGAACTTTTTTCCTGGTTTCTGAAAAAATTTTAAGAAACCAAATTCTTTTTTCATAGTTATCTTCAGCATAAAAATCATCATGCATGAATGTTTTGGTATCAGAGCCTAGTGGGGTAATATATAGAAAACTGTTTTCAGATCTATAAAGTTTGAGTTAAGATCTTTAAGATCTCTTGAGTGTTCCTTGCCTAGGAAGGTTCCGGAAGTAAGTCCTTAAGTTTATAGGCCATAATATCCATGAATTGCTTAGGATTGTAGAGATACCTTAAATTTTCTTTATAAAATCTTTATAGTTATGGACTCCATTTTTTGTAGAACTACATCTTCTAACTCTGCTTCCACCACTTCCAATGATTCTAGGAAGATAGTAAATAGTGAAGAAATTATAATAGAAAATTTTGAAAAAGGAATAGATAATTGGAAAATACTGTAAATTAATAAAGATCAAATCTATAAAACCTTTAAATACCAACTCTTTATAACTGATTTTACTATCAAAATTGAAGAACGAGACATACAATTATCTAAACCTTTTGAGATTATCCAGTTACTTAGTCAAAATTCCTTGAAAAAACACGTAGATAGAAAATATAAATACGTTCATATAAGATTAGTTCAAGTAGGTATTAAACCTCTAACTAAAGAAGGCTTAAATATTTCTATTCTTACCATTCTTAGAGATGCTAGATTCACAAACTTTGAAGATTCCTTGTTAAGTTCTATTGAATCCAGTTTATGTATGAGTCCTATATCTTTTGATTGTTATCCAAACTTTTTTGTTCCTTTAAATGATAAAAATATCTTAAAATCCTTAGTTTTACAATTCAAAACTCATAATTACCAAATGCTTGAAGGTTCTATTCCAGTTGCTTTAATTTTTAAAGTTCATTATAAAGCTATGATGTCTGCCTTTGATACAAGTGCTAGATTTTATAGTAAAAAAGGTGAAATCTTTTTTTTACAAACAGATTTTGCTAGAGCAAATGCTGTAAAACCTAGGAGCATTAAAAGGGGAGAAATATATCTTCTAGAAGAATAGATTTTAGAAGGAATTACCCCGCCTAAACCCATTGAGCTCCTAAGGCCTAATACCCAATTAAAACAAATAACTCATACCATGATGGGAGAGTTAGGCTCTCTTTTAATAGAAGCTCTACTAGCAGTAGATACTCTGACGAATCTTCCACATCAGAAACTGTAGATTTAGGAAGAATTTCACAACTCCCTTCAATTATTAATATACCATATATGCCTAGACATTCCACATCTGATATACCTACCAATACCATCCTACGAAATGTAGATTATACCTCATAAATACCTAGACATGTTTATATCAACCCAATGACAGAGAGTTCCTCAACTCAAGTCCAAAATACCTCCTCTGATCAGCCCAAATAAGCTGAACCAGAACAAGAACCAATAAGCCCAACTTTTTTGGCTATAACTGAAAAGTTCATGAATTAAATGTTATCGAAAAAGAATTTCAAGTTGACAAAATATTTCTGCATTTATTTATTTTCTGCACATTTAATTTAAATTTCTGCTTTATTTAATTTTATGTTATTTATCTACGATCTTTGGGTGTCTTGGTGTGTGTGTGTGTGTGTGTGTGTATATATATATATATATATATATATAGAGAGAGAGAGAGAGAGAGTAATTCTAAGGTGCACCCGGTGTACTATACACCTGGTGCCTTAAAACCATTGGATTATAAACTTTTAATCGCATCCGTTGAAAATGAATGGTTGAGATTAAGAGTTAATGATCCAACGGTCCTAAATCATCAAGTGTAATTTATACCGGGTGCACCACAGAAGCCCTCATATATATATATATATATTGGCTTGCATAAGGCTTTAAGCCATAAATAACATGGTTGGGTTATATATATGTGTGTGTGTGCGCGCCTTGACAATATGAAAGGAAATGTGTCTGATTTTAATATATGAGATGATGATTCTAATTTAATAGATATAAGACAAGTGCAGATAGTGGCATTCTACCTATGTAATAGGATTATTCCCATTATAGGATTATATAATGGGTATAGTCTTGTTATATAGGTGGGCTGTCACAGTTGGTTGGTATTAGAGCATAGATTTAGGCATTTCTTGACCTAAGTGAGGAAAAAGTTGTCATGTGTACAAGCATGTTTATATGACTCTAATATGTGCTACTTCTATATCAATGTTTAGGCTTACACTAGTACAAAATATACCTTAGGCGAAACTCAATTGTTTCTGTCCTTAACATAACAGACATATAAGGCTGATGCAGTGTTATTTTTTTAAATAAAATTATCAATATATAACTCAGATGCGACTGCTTCAGTATAAACAGATGCATCTGACGTGATTCAAATAAGTCTGTTAGAATAAAATTGACACATCTGATATTTAAGAAAATATTTTTTCAAGGAATAACTCGGATGCAACTATTTTTCATGAAAGCAGTCACATCATAATTAATAATATTTAAATTAATTAAATAATTATTTAATTAATTATTTACTATATTATGTATTTTAGTAAAAATTAATTTGAAAAAATTTATAAAATAGTAATTAAAATAAATTTAATTGAATAATAAGTTTATAAAATAATAATTAAAATAAAATAAACATTTATTATTATATTATAGATTTATTTTAAAATAAAATTTTAATAAATTAAAAGTAAGTTTATTGTTGGACCAAAAACGGTGTCGTTTCGAACAAGCCAAATGCGACTGTTTAGAGGGAAAACAGTCGTGTTGGCCTTTAACCAAAACAATGTTGTTTTGGTCTTTCATTTTATTTTAATATTAATTTATAATATTAAACTTTTTATTTAATTAGTATTATAAACTTTTTTAATTATTTATATAAATATTATAATATATACTTTTTTATGTTTTAAATATATATATATATATATTAATGTAAATAAATCATTATATTACAATATAAATTAAAGTACTTTCTTATATATTATTAAATTTGACATATTAAATTTATTTTATTATTTAAATTATTATGTCCTTTAATATTGTATAAATTTTTATTGATAAAATTTATATTAATTAAATTATAATGATTGGACACAATAGTTATGAGAAAAAAATAGTTGCGTCTGAATATATTATTTAATTTATAAAAGTTTATTATTATTTTTAATTATTTAAGATATATAAGTATATAATTTAATTTTATAAAAAATTTAATTTAATAAAAATTTATTATTATTTAAATTATTATTATATAAATTTATTTTAAAATAAATTTTTGTTAAATTAAAAATAAGTTTATTTTAGAAGCCCAAAACGACGTTGTATGGATCGATGTGGATGCAATTGTTTTGGGTAAAACAGTCATGTCTGCTTATTACCGAAAACACCATTGTTTATTCCAAGCTAGACGCGACTATTTTGGAGAGAAAACAGTCGTGTTTGATCTTTAATGCCAATGACATTGTTTTGAGGCAGCCGGAGGAGACTGTTTTCCCTAGAACAGTCGCGTCCCGCTATTTAACTCTATTCACCATCTTTAACTTAACATTTTCACTCTAGCTGTGTGCCTCACCCCTTGGTTTTCTATTCCTTCTCCTCCTTACTGTTCTTCTTCTACTTTTTCTCCTCTATTTTTATTGAAGCAATCGGCACTGTTCATCTTCTTTGTGGAGGTCATTTTTTTTTTTCCTTCTCTTCTTTCTCCCTTCTTCCCATTCTAACTTTTTTTTTTTGTAAACTAAATAGTAGTGTCATGACCCTTCGTTGGCACCATTTCGGTTTTATCCCCTGCCGTTCATTCCTCTTTTTAGGTCTATTTTCCTCTTTTTCTTCTTGTTAGTTTAATTAGTTTAATAATTTTGTGAAATGCTTGATTTTGGGTTGCTAAAAGATGGGTAGTGTTGTTGATTTTTGTGGTATGGATAGTTTGTTGTTATTTAGAGATGGGTTGTGTTGTTGATTTTTTAGATATAGCTTGAAGGTATTTGATGAAAATACTAAGTGAACATAATTGTAGTTAGAATGGAAAGCGTTAGTTTTATTTAAAATTAGAGAATATAGAAGAATAAATTATAATAAATTGATGTTGAAAGAAGATTAAGTATTTAAGTACGTAAACTATAATAAAATTAAATAAATTGTAATAAAATGAATTAGTTAATACTAAGTAATATAAAGTTTAATTAAATTAAAAATATAATATAATGAGTAATAAACTAATATAAAATTTATATAATTAAATTATAATCAACTATAAATAATAATTATGTAACTAATAAAATAACTTATATAAAAAATATAATAAACTTTAATAATATTAATTATTTAGTTAATATAAAATAATATAAAGTTGAATTAAATTAAAATATAATATAATGAAATTAATTATATAATCAAGTATATAATTAGAAAGTTTAACTATAATAAATTTTAATTAATAAATTAGTGTAAAATTAATCTACAAATAAATTATAATTAGCTATAAATAATAATTACATAAGTAATAAAATAATTTCAATAAAAAATATAATAAACTTTGATAATATTAATTAATTAAGTATTTATAGTAATTTATTTAAATATGTATTGATGTTAAATTTAGCTTTGATTTCATTTGTAATGATTGAACTTCTTATTATTTATTAAGCCTAAATACTCGTTCAAGAATTACTCATTAGGAGGAAGTCTTGATTAGTCCTTGGTTTGGAATTGTTTTTAAATATCGAATCTAACTTAGGATGTGGATGCATAAATGGTTTCTGGTTCCATAGAAAACTTAGTGTCATTTTCCTAATATTCTCTGAGTACATATGTGAATTGATTATTCTATTTATGTTGTGTACTAGAAGAATTGAAGGGAAATGTTGCTGAATTTTTCTTAGGATCAGAAATTAGATATGCTTTCACTAGTGATATTTGATGTTTAAGGATGTGTTAGGTTGGAGCGATAAGGACCCAAAAAATGAACGTTTACCTTGATTTGAAGCAATGTGGTTTGTTTTAAATTTTATTTCTTTCTATGGTTAGATATGGATTAAGTTGGATGTATGGTAGATGGAATATAGCTGACTTTGTGAATGGAGTTGAGGGATTTATTAGAATTGCGATAGAAAATCAGATGAGGAAGAAAGAATCAATGATTGCATATCCATGTGTTGACTGTATCAACATGAGAACATATCAGGATATTTAGAGTGTGAAAATTCATATTATACGTCGTGGTTTTATGAGAGGTTACATACAATGGATATGGTATGACGAGAATGTATTGGCTGGGACAAGTTCTAATATTGAAAGTCATAGAGAAAATTACCTTGAAGATGAAGGAAATAATTTGGACAATGATCGGTTGGACGATATGATACATGATACTGGAAATTTTGTGAAAATGCTAGATGGCCTTGAGAGATTGTGCCCTGATACCGAGAAGCCTTTGCATCCTAGTTGCACTAAGTTTACCAAATTGTCAACCGTGTAGAAACTATGTAATATGAAATCCAATGATGAATGGAGCGATAAGAGTTTTATGGCGTTATTAGAGCTTTTACAAGAGATGTTTCTAGAGGGAAAATGAGCTTCCAATGTCAACCTACGAGATTAAGAAAATATTATGTCCTATAGGTATGGATTATAAGAAGATACATGCATGTCCAAATGACTGTGTATTGTACCAAAATGAATATAAGGACTTGTATGAGTGTCCCAGATGTGGGGCGTTGCGTTGCTAGCATGGAAAATTATCTTCTAAGGATAAGAAAAGGCCTCCAACTAAAGTATTATGGTATTTACCAATAATACTAAGATTCAAATGTCCATTTGCAAATGCAAAAGATGCAAAGAACTTGAGGTGGCATGCAAATACAGGAAACAAAATGGCAAACTTAATTACACATGATAGGAATCTCATTATCATGATTCCATCATGATTTTCTTCATGCTATATTTTATATCATGGACTTTCATTAATCAGTTTAAGATCTATATCAATTCATATACAAATGAATACTAATATAATGAAAGAATGCCTTTATGAATGTGTACACTAAGTACCTGAGGCGATTGCCTTTTGGGCGCATCTCTAACAAATGAGACCTAATCAATCCCTCGTTGACTCAAAAGATTGATTTTAGTATGTCTATAAACATGCCATGTAGTTAATGTAAGTATCTTTGTATATTCTTGTGATGATGAATGTATAAAACATGCTAGTTAATAGATGAGACTTAAATAAATGAAAATCCCTCAATATAAAATAATTAAGACTAATGCCTTCCATTAATATGAAGAGAATAAGAGTTCTTTTAGAGATGGGTTGTTGAGTTGTCTTATACTTACTCTATAAGAATATGTTCAAACCATAAAAATATAATTTCTTGATTAATGGGTTGGACTTAACTAAATCCATTGGTTTGTTGAGTTATCTCAAGGTCAATGGAATTAGAGGCGATGTTGGGCAAGTGTATATGTGATGTACACATATCAAGAGTTGATAGCCCAATGGTTGTGCACACATTAATTAATAGCAAAATATTCTATAGTTGCATGAGAATGCAATTGGTATGGATCAGATACCTACCAATCAAACTAAGGTGGCATGTTGAGTTGCCTCAAGGTCATTCTTAACTAGATTGGATATCAACCCACTAGGAGAACTTCCACATAGGTTCTCTTAGATTTATAATGCTATGGGTTCGCAATAAAACAGTGGGAGCCATGATGCATTTATCAATGACCTAATAATCATGCATTTCATGTACATTTTCTAACATGATCTTTTTACATCTAGGTTGTTTGAATCATCATCATGTCATCAAACTTGAACTTATGATCTATATTGGAGTCAAACAAGTTGATTGAGCCAAACTTCTTGGACTAGTTATGCAATTTGAGAATAGTTCTCAAAGCTGAGAAAATAGCCTACATCATAGATGAACCGCTTCCCACCCCACCTATTGTTGATGCCATTGATGTTAATTGTTTGGCATATAAAAAGAACTTAGATGATAGTGAGTTGGTAGGCTATATTATGCTCACCTTTATGTCACTTGAGCTTCAAAAACATGATGAGGCTATGGATGCCAATACCATAGTCTTCCATCTTATGAAGCTCTTTGATGAGCAAGTGAGATCCGAAAGGTTTGATATCTCTAAGTTGCTATTTCGCTCAAAATGGCTAAGGAGACATCTCCAGTGCAACATGTACTAAAGATGAATAGGTACATTGAGAGGTTGGGTGCTTTGGGCATTGTAATGGACCACAAATTAAGTATAGACTGAATTCTCACTAGCTTGTCCGATAGTTATGCACAATTTGAGCTTAATTATAGGATGAATAAGATTACATCCACAATACCCAAGCTCGACAGCTGAGCCTTCTATTAAGAAGGAGAGTAATGTTGTGATGCTAGTGGACTCTTCGAGTTCTAAGAAGAAGAACAAGAAGTTAGAATTTTGGAAAAATTTAATCATAGGAACAAGTTATGCCCTTTCACAACCAGCATCACAACCAAGCTTAAAACTATCATGACCATGAATCTTAATCTGGTGGCTTTCACAACTAGCCCAAAAATTCATGGCCATCAAGGTATTATTCACAGCAAAAATAAATTGTGTTTAAATGATGTTTAAATGGGTCCGTGACATGCCGAATATGCCTAAATGTTTAAGAATGATGTTATATCATATGAAAACATGTTTATGAACCTAATTATGATATATGAACATGTATATGTTATATGTAACATGATGGAAATATGAAAGAATGGGATTTAAATGAGAAGATACTGTGATATAAATATTCATTTCTCTACCTAAGGACTACTTTAGGGTAGATAGTGCATTATAAAGGAGATAAGCGATATGCATCGACGAGATGTATGAGGGAGGACAAGATGACTAGCTCGGACAAGTGCGCTTGTTCTTGGTACTCATACTTATTATTACAGTACTCAGTCAAGTTGGCGTAAGTTTGGGTATGAGCACACTTAACTTGAGAAGCTCAGAGAGCATATTTGTTGCAGTGTGTGAGTAGGATTGTAATACCTGCTAATTAGGGTTTAGTTAAAATAAGTATGTAAGTGATATACATAGAAATCATATGAAAGACATTAGGAATAAAATTGAATAAATGACTAAATTAGAAATTTAAAATAAATTAAATTAATTGATATATTTAATTTGATTAAATTAGATCACGTAATTAAATTATATTTTAGTAAAAACTATTGGAACTAGATATATGTAAAAATATGAAATAATAAAAATAAAATTTTTTTAAAAAAAAGAGAGAAAGAAAAAAAGGAAAAAGAAAAGAAAAATTAAAAAAAAAGGAACCCAAACCTGATGGACAGGAATGAAGGGAAGGTAGGTGGAGTGACCCATTGGGCCTATAAAAGGGTAGTTTCTATACATTTCTCTCATTCATTCTCCATTCTTCTTCTCCCCCAACAATATTAGCCCCATTTTCTTTAATATCTCTGTTAGAGATGTGCCCAAAAGGCAATCGCCTTAAGCACTTAGTGTACACATTCATAAAAGCATTCTTTCATTATATCAGTATTCATTTGCATATGAATTGATATAGATCTTAAACTGATTAATCAAAGTCCATGATATGAAACATAGCATGAAGGAAATCATGATGGGATCATGATAATGAGATTCCTATCATGAGTAATTATGTTTGTATCTAAATTATCCCTAGTCATAGGATTAACAAGACGGGACATTGTTGATCCGGATAGACTAGCACATGTTATACTCCTTGATTACATCAAGCAGTAGATCTCATAAGCTGTGAGCATGAGATGTTCAATATTAACATGTGGATGTTTGCTAAGAGTAGTCAAGTACATTGGATGACCTGCTATGAGACAATCATATGGATTATCTATTCAAATGTCAACGATAATCTCATCATAGCAATGGTGCATGTATCCTTAGACTTGAGGTAATCAAGGATATCTTAGATACTGATACTGTGCTTTGACTCCATTCCTTGTTGCCTCATAGAGGTCGCTCATAGGGTGGTGCATCTTGAGGTATTCGAAGGTAAGTGGGTAGCCAATAGAGGATTCACCACTCCTGATAGAGGGAGAGTATACCCACGGCCTCTTGTTGGGATCATTACTCGGGAATCTCTGGCCAGAGTGGAACTGTCATGAAGATGGTCTTCAGTGACATGTCTAATTGAGTAATGAGTCTCAGTGACAAGATCTAAAATCCCTTGGGCTAGGTGTGACATAGTCAATCTAGCGGGAGCTGACACATAGTCCATGCTCTAAACCGAGTGGGGTATAGAATGGTGAAAGGACGAGTTGTTTATTGTCTATGGAAAGGTTCGTAATCAAACCACTGATTTTTCGGTCAATTGGGGATCATGATGTGTTGCTAGATACCGCTCATGATTTGCTTAAATTATTTGATAATTTAAGTGGCTAACATAACCAAGAACCTAATGGGTCGCATGCTTTGGAGATGTAAAGAATGAATAAAATGGCTTTGGATGGGATCTAAAATATGAGAAAATTATTTTGAGTCGGTTTGCGATAAGATCGCGGAAAAAAATCGCTCGGGGAGTTGACGGGCCCGTGCGGGACCGCGCGGGCCTGCTGGCCTGGCAGGCCTGCCGATTGGCCTGCTAGGCAGGCCAGCTGGGCCTGCTGAGTAGGCCCAGGCAGCGCGCACAGCTGCCCGCAAGAGTGGTTAAATGGCCTAAATGGCCATTTAATCCTATTCACTATTCATAACTCCCTATATTCTTCTCTCTTAATTTTTGCTCTATGAAACTGATATTCTTTTGGATCTAAAAGACCCCAAAAG
>CATIWF010011647.1:0-18394 GCA_949630135.1 Balakata baccata | reverse complement strand
CTATTGCATAATGTTTTAGTTTCATAAGGAATATCATTTGACCGCAGAGAACAACAATTGTTCTTAATAGTCGAATGAATAACTTTTTGTTTAACTATTAAACAAAATTATATTCTTTATTCATAAACTAAGACAAAATTGCAATTGTTTAAACATTAAAGTAAGCTGACTAGAGAGTGTTGAAACTTAAGCCTCTATAGCTATTATAGCAACCATTGCTATATGGCCAATGTGCACAGTTTCGACTCTCTTTACTTAAGCATAATATTGTTTCTTTGGTCTTGCATATCTTGCATATGGGAGACCTACATGCAGTATCTAATACCCATGTGTTATTATATGAAACAATGTTATCCTCTTTATTAAATTTACTTGAAGTATAAGGTGCATCTATATGCCTTCTCTTCTACTTCTTGAAAAAAAAACTCAAAATAAGCCTTGCTATTCCACTTCTATTTTTCAACTCTTGCTATAATGGAAGTACCTTTTTAAGATGTCTCTTTATTTTTCCTTTTATCTATAATGCATGTTACATTTTAGATCTCCCTTCTATCATCTTGGAGTGGTAGAGCAATTTAGATATCTCATATCACTCAACTTGAGTTTGTTTATTGGCCATCTCTCTAAGATGATACATAATGGTTTTGCATCCATTTCATAATGCTTTTGAAGTTTGAACAACTTAGGACCAATCCATTGTTATTCAAGTACTTCTTCTATGCAAATTGTTCATAACACTTGCATCTCAAGCATTAAAGGAAGGAAAATAGCTATTCTAGACTTTGGCAACCTATTGGATTTGAGAACCATTCTCAGTTTTATGCCAGTCAAGTAAGCTTAGGTTAGTCAAAATGTATGACTCATGATAACGCATTGATTCACATTGAATGATATGATTCCTGCAACTTAGATATAAACATCGAGATTATAGAAGTGTGTACATGAGTAAATGCATGATATTAGGTCTTTAATAAAATGCATTATGGCTCCCACTATTTTATTGCGAACCTGTGGCCCTCACTATAGATTCGAGAGAACTTATATGTAAGTCCTCCTAGTGGGTCGATATCCAATTTGCTAAGAATGACCTTGAGGCAACTTAACAAATCATCCTTAGATTAATTGGTAGGCATCTGATCCATACCAATTGCATATCCATGCAATTATCGAATCTTGTGCTATCAACTAATTGATGTATGCACACACATTAGGCTATCAACTCTTGATATGTGCACATCTCATGTATACTTACCCAACTTCACCTCCAATACACATTGACCTTGGCGCAAATCCAACAAATCAATGGTTTTGGTTAAGTCCAACCCATTAATCATGAAATCTAATTTCAATGGTTCAAACATATTCTTATAGAGTGAGCTTGAGGCAACTCAACAACTCTAACTCTAGACGAACTCCGGTTCTCCCCACATTAATGGAAGGCGTAAGACATAATTGTTTATTTAACGAGGGATTTTAGCTGTTTTTTTAATTTAGTCTCATCATGATATTATTGCATGCTTTTATATATCATACATTCATCACATGAACATATAAAGATAGTTACATTAACTATATGGCATGATTATGGACATACTAAAGTCAATCTCTTGAGCCAAAAAGAGATTGACTAGGTCTTACCTAGGTATATGCATGAATTACAACTAAAAAATAGAAATCAAATTCCTATTTCTAAATCTTCTTTTTTATGGCACCATCTCCTTTGCTTCTTGCTCCTTTGCATCTCCATTCTATCCTAATCCTATGTAATCTAATTACATATTTAAAAAATAGAAAACCTTAATTTACATTTGAGGGGAGTAAGATGAGAAAAGAAATACATGAGAAATAAAAGAGAGGTAGGGACACGCATGCCCTATTTACCTGAAAACAAAATTCATGCATGCTCAATCACATATGGCCTAAAGTCCATAATCATCCATCATGTCTTTCCATACACCCCAAGCATGCATTCTCTAATGCAAAAAATAAAATAAAATAAGAAAAATAGTGATAATTTTGGATTGCAAATTTGAAAGTTGATTCGACCCTTGAATCAAAATTGTGGCATGCATCTAACATCAAAATAACATATTTTTAATCACATAAAAAATATTTCAATGTACGGGAAATGAAATATTCACATACAAAAAAAAAATTCAAACAAAATAGTCCCGCTGGATACCCAAAACAATCCCGATTCGGTGTTTGTTTGAAAAATTAACCAAAATAATTTTTAATTAATTATTGGATACTTCCAGAGGCTTAAACACATTCTCAATATATCTAAATAATTTTTCCATAATCAAATTACAAAAAAAAATATGAACAGCTCCAACAATTTAACCAAACAACATCACATGTTCATCAACTATGCAATTTTGAACAATTTTGTAATAAATTCGAAATTAATTATTTGAATCATATTCAAACCATTTTTCAATCAACATAATCATCCTCAATCATCTCATGATCATATTATTGAAAGAAAAATATGTAAAATAAATTTTACAAATTTATTTCAATTTTACAAATCAAAAGATCCAAATTCATCAAAACCATGCAATCCAATTGCACCTTAAATTAAAATTAATTTTAATGGGCATAAGGTGGTTCTGATACTAATGAAGAGTTTTGATCATGTATCATATACATATAACGCGGCGGAAAATAAAAATTTTCAAAACCCGAATAAAAGGATTTTACATATGCCAATTATTAATTGGCACATGTAAAATCTTTTGATTCGGATTTTGAAAATTTTTATTTTCCGCTGCGTTATATGTATGTGATACATGATCAAAACCCTTCATTACAGACCATTTTGTTTCTTCAATTTGTTTGTTAAGCAATTGTTGGCTTATTGACTTGAAACTTTGTATGCTTCAAAAACACACTTAGATAAAAATATTAGTCACACTTAATTTGATTATGAAGATCAAAATAGAGACCAATTATACTAAGGTCAACAAATATAATACACCCTAGTTATAAAATTTGGATGCTTAAGAATATTGAAATGAATTGACTTTATTACAAGTGTATTTAAATTTCATAATACACAGTTGAATTTATTATTAATATTATTTAACCCCTTGCAAATTGTAGAATCAACACTAATTAAACGTCATGAATTTGGGTTATACGTCAAACATAATATGTAAATATCAACATGGGACTTCGATTCAAAACCAAAATATTATGATGAGAGAATTTACAACATTTATATTGTCATTCAATTGAATAAGAGATACACAGTAATTTTCATAGCGCTGAGCAACCGAGTATGAATTGATGGTAAAAGGTGTGCTATAATGTGTCATTAAACGCTTATACGCATCATTTCATTAAATTCAATAACTCACATTTTGATTAAACAATTTACATACCGCTTTATTAAATGCTTATACTCACCATTTCATTTAAGCTATATACTCATTGTTTTATCGAACAGAGTCACTAAACACTTATATGCGGGCGTTTCATTAAACGCTTATACTCAGTGTGTCATTAAATGCATATACCAACCATTTTATTGTACCAGTCAACAAACACTTATATGCATCTTTTCATTAAACACTTAACTTCCTGTTTCATAAAACGTAGTTTACATCAACATTTAAAGGAAAAAAATCGTTTCAATAAAGGATCCAAATTGAAAGTCCATGAATCCATATATATAATCAATTGAATAAGCGATGCATAATAATCTTCAAAGCACTAAGCAACTGAGATTAAAAATTTCAAATGATGATAAAAATGGCACGCTCTAATGTGTCATAAATTGTTATACGCATTGTTTCAGGATTAACCGGATTGAAAATTTGAAAGGCCATATATATCAATTAAAAATAAACAATGTGACATGGTAACATACTACAAACAGCAGCTTCAAAAGATGAAATGAAGAGCCGCCGTCAAATTCCCCACTCACCATAACTTAATTAATCGCCCAATCAAATCTTTAACAACCACCTAAAGCAATTAATGTGCAAATCTGCAATTTAAAATTATTTTATGCTTGGTTATTTCAACATCCATTTCTGGGCAAACTACCTATATACAATCTTTCAAAAATCAAACCTCACCATGGAAATTGCAGTCCAAATTACCAAATATGTCCTAGTAGGGGAGTTTGGTATTTGGTAAGCCAATGGTTACACTAAAGTTTTTTTTTTTTATGCATGACACTGGTTCTACATATTTTCCTATTATTTATTACTCTCAAACTTTTGAGACTAAAAATCAAAATGTTTATGCTTATTTGTCAATGTTACTACCTCAGGAATTCATCAAAATTGCCTATGTAAACGATAATCTATGGTATAGTATCATCGTTCCAATTGGGGACATATGCCTCTTTCGCTTCATTTCAAGCCTTTATCCCCCTATCTCTAGCATGGACCTAGAAAACCACATTCAACACAATTTCAAATGTATATTCATCTTCAAGATTTAAGAGTAGTAATTATGGATAATACTGGAATAGAGATATATTATCCCATAAGACTACCATGTACCATACTTTATATATATTACTTACAATTTGGGGCAATCAATAGTAAAATATTCTTTTTTAAAAAGATTTTTTTAATTATGACCAAGTTCAATCTAATGTAATGGTGTTTCTATTGTTTTAGATTCCCGTATGAGTACTTCAACAAGAACTTTCATTTGAATTTGTTTGTACCACTACACAATGGCAGTTGAAAATGGTATGAAATTGAAAATAAATTTAAATTGTCTTCTATGTTATTCATATATTACGCATTCAGTTATATGGATTATAATTGTGTGATTTTCTTTAACTTTGATGTTTACTATTGAGTGGTTTCTAATTGGTTTAATTTGTCTATGCAATACGTATCAATAGCAACATCACGAAGGCTACAACATTTATGGCACGAGTATATCATTCTTAAGCATGCACCGGTTATGTTGCCATTTGAAGTCAGGTTTCCTATAACTAGACATGGTTATAGGATGATTACGTAAGGTTGGAGAAAATTCATCCCATTTTACGATGTTCAGGAAGGTGATGTGTACACTTTCACTCAATATCCAAAAAATTGATTGGATATTTTTCATTACAATCACCTATCGCGGCATCGAGATTAACTAAAGATTTGTAATAGACTTTGAATGTATTTTGCTATTGACAATAAGGAATGGATATAAAAGTACTGTATAATTCAATATCTATTATAATGTTTATGTATTAGGCTATTAACTAGGGTTTACATACTTAAAAAAAAATTAAAAGTGATCTAAATAAAAGTCACCTATACCTGTTTATATATAAAGCTAAGTAACTTCCCCACCATAATACAAAACTCAGTTACTAAGTACAAAGACGACACATGCTTAATTAGAATGAATAAGCTAACTAAACATTGCGTTACAACTCAATAATATTTTCATAAACAATGCTTAAGTGATCAAAGTGTGTTGCCATCCCGACCAAGCCAAATATACATCTCCCAATATAATCTCATATTAGACCATCTCCTGCTACCATACCTATTATAGAAAATATGGAAAGCTTCAATATTAATCTTCTAAACGTGTCAACATTCTTTAATTACAACATGTTTAAATAATGTAAGTAAAACATAACACAATTAATAATAATAATAATAATAATAATAATAATAATAATAATAATAATAATAATAATAATAATAACCTTGCAAATATTCCTTTGAACAACCTTCAAAAAAGAGACTAAGTGGACTAATACAAATGATGCACCTATGAAAATACCGGCACTATGCAATGGCAAAATATGGCATACAAGCGTATTATGGTTGAGAATTGTGAAGAAAGACAATGGCCTATGAAGATCACGTGCATTTAATTAAACCTGGAATCTGAATTGAAAAAATTATTATGAGAATGATTTGGAACAAGGTAACATATGCATTTTTGAGATTATAGACTCAAAAAATTTCAAGCTTAAACTTTAAGTATTTCATGCCTAAGCTCATGTTTATGCATGAAATACTAGGAATTTAAGTTTAAAACTATTTGAGTCCATAATTTCGGAATAACATACCTAGCCTTGCTTTAAATCATTCTCATAATAATTTATTCCATTTAGATCCCATGTTAAATTAAATTCAAGTGATCTTCACAGGTTATTCTCTTCCTTCTCAATTCTCTACTATAGCATAAGACTTATATGAAGAGAGTCAATAAGTTGTAGCAGTTTCATATACTATAGAATGAAAATCCATTTTACATTAAATCTTTTTGCTCGAGATTAGCAAATGGGAACCCAACTTTGACAGTACATACTCTCGAGTAAAGTGTCGTCATAATCATCGTATGTAAATTAATCTTTAATATTTTGTAGTAAGAGAAGTTGTTACCACTTGTTCACTCTTCATTGCTGCCATATGTTTCCATTTCATAGTGCCACTAGTTTGACAGAACGAATGAATGGAAGATGATGATGATACTATAATTTTGCAACGGGAAGGTGTTGGAAGGTGGTACGCTCAGAAGATAGTTTTCACTCTCCCATATTATCAAACAAAAGAGATGGGAATTAGAGGAAGAGAGTAATTATGTAACCAAAAATTTACACTAATTACATTACATAAAATGAAGGATTATAATAACCTTTATATAATAAAGAAGCCAAAGAAAAAAGGATGTCATACTTGGATATGCTCCAGTAGGTAAGGTTTTAAACAAAGCATTAAATGTTAGACTTCTTAGGAAAAAAGATTAATAAATATTTCTATGATTTAATGCACTGGCAGGATAGGTATGACCATTAATTAATGAGAAGTAGTCCAATATCGAGCTCCAAAACTTGTTATTTCAATGCAAGTTGAATAATAAATGTCAGTGGGTATATATAATATAATAGAGTCATGCATGGTATATGCGTATTTCATTGATTTACAATATTAATCCAGACAATATTAAATATTAGTACATTTAACTTATTGCTACTCATCGTATATAACCTTATAGTCATATTGCTCATCTCATAAAATGTTATTGCTTATCCTATTATATGGTATTGCTCACTTAATCATGACGGCGCCGGAATTATTGATCACATACAATGATATTGCTCATCTCATAGAACCGTATTGCTCAATGAATAGCATAAGTCATGCCACGTCACATTGAACATATTTGGTTATTACATAAAATCTTATTGCTCATCCTATAATTTAAAGCTTAACCGAAGCGATGCAACATTTGAAAATAAAAATCCTTGTTAATTCAACGCATATAATGTTCGACGTGTGTTGAACCAACAGTAACATTAAATTTAATATCATTAATTGATCAACCTTTCAACTCTAGTTTTTATCCCTTCTATTTATGTGGAACTTGATCAATTAATTTTCTCCCATCTAAATTTTTGTTCATTTATTAATATTCCTTGAAACTATAATTGTCAAATCCAAATTACTAGCAATTATAAATAACTTATATTTAGTTTCAATATATTAATTAATTTCTTTACTCTGAAAAATGACGACCTATACAATTATCAAAATCAAACACTATCCCTATGGTTACAACACAGTTGATTCCTTTACCACGACAATACTTTTACATATTTTATTATTATTCCTTATTCTCTCTCATTGTGATATTTAAAATTCTTAACGTAACTTTTATTTATGTATCTTATTTCAAATACTTCCTGAAGAAATCATCAATATTGCTGTCTCGAATGAAAATCGATGGTATAATATCATCATTCCAACTGGAGATATGTAGGAGATTCATTTAATATCAAGCTTTCTCGGCCGCACCCATCTGTCACGCAAAACTAGAGAATTCATAGGAGTTTGCGACATGCAACTCAATTACAGATGTATGTTCACTTACATTCATCCAAGTAAATTTTGAGCACTTATTGTGGACAATACTGGAATGTAGATACAATACGCCAAGAGACAGCCAGGTACCATTTTTCTACCTAGTTAGATTGTACATCGATGGATTCTGGTTGGAGATACAATCTTCATAATAGATAGACCACTGAAAATACATGCATTCTTTGCTTAAACCTTTCCATGAATGTGCATGATGATCACACAGTGAAAATCAATCCTTTGATATTTAGGTCTTAGAGTGCTGATTTTGATGGCGATTGCATTCATCTTTTCTATATATCCTCAATCGTTGGATGCAACATTTTTAGTAATGCTGCAACTGTTTTCAATAGAGAAACAATTGTTGAACTCCAATAGTAGGAATCAAAATTGCCATCCTTTACCAGTAATTAATTAGATTTGTAACACTCGATATTTTTCTATTATACAATTTTAGATTATTTATTATTTAAAGTAGTCTGTGTTCTAATAGAGTTTCTATTTTTTTTTAGATCCCAAGAGGTTGCTCATTCCAGTTTCATTTCAATTTATTTGTACCACAACAAATTGGCGGTTAAAAGTGGTATGAAATTGCAAATAAATTTAAATTGTCATATATTTTATTCAAAGTGAAAAACATCGTTCAACATGTGCTCATTCAATACTAGGGACAATAATTATCTTATTTTATTTAATTTTCATATGCTTACCATTGAATGGTTTCAAAATTAATGTTAGATGTTTATAATACGTACTAGTAAAATAAAAAGGGAGGCTGGAACATTTTTACCAACAATTTATCATTCTTAAGCATTTACCGGTTGCGTTGCCATTTTGAGTTAGGCTAAATATTAATAGATTTGGATATATTGGGAGAGGTTGGGGATCTTTCGTCAAGTTTTATGATATTAATCAAGGTGATGTGTACACTTTCACGCAGTCACGGGAAATTGATTGGATATTTTTTATATCGATCAGGCATAGCGAAGTCGAGATTGACTAATTATATTAGCATATGACATACCATAACTTATGAAGCCGAAATATATAGCAAGAGAAACATAAGATTCCAAGTATGAGTACTTGCTACAGTATGCATCACAGATGTGGTGGAGGTAAATGAATTGCGTGTAAATTTAATATGCAAGAGAACTTAAATGTCGTAGTGTATAGCAACAAAATTTCATCCAAATAAAGCATAGTATACTATCTCTATACATGCAAATCTAGTACATGTTGTATCAACTGCTTTTTTTTTAATCATGCATGCTATTTGTTTCCAGAATGGAATTTACATTCTTAGAGTGCCATTTACTTTAACTTTGTATTTTCCACCCTTCAGCTCTTCATATGTCCTGTCCTTATACTCATCAATCTCTGATCCACTAATATCCAAATAAACAATAGTAATATTAGTGGATCAGATATTGATGAGTACAAGGACAAGGCATATGAAGAGCTAGAGAGTGGAAAATACAAAGTTAATGTAAATGGCACTCTAAGAATGTCAATTCCGTTCTAGGAAGAAATAGCATACATGATTAAAAAAAATAAGTAGTTGATATAACATGCACTAGATTTATATGTATAGAGATAGTATATTATTCTTTATTTGGATGGTTTATTGCTACAATTCAAAAAATTGTGTCGAAGATGCTGATTCCATGCTCTGAATCCATGTAAAGTAGTCCAAGGATGAAATGAAACACACATTTTAGATTTAAACGGTTAGAGTTTATACACACCGTTTTTTTAAACGTTTATATGCACCATTTCAATAACGCTTATACTCACCATTTTATTATATTTATAAAAAAATATTCAAAGTAATAAGCAATGCACAATAATCTTTACAGCGCTGATCAATTGAGTATTAAACGACAAACAATCACCTGACATAACATGATATTCACAAGAAACAGTAATGACAATAATACTAATAACAATGAGCAACGGACTGTTACACCATGGGCCATCTGCTTCTAAAACTTCAAAACTCAAATGATTACGGGATGAACAATAATTCTGATAACGAGGAGCAAAATAAGCCTAATAACAACGAGCAACCAATTGTTATATGATGAACAATAACACAATAAGAGCCATGCAATAAGATTTTTTTATTATAAGCAACAAATTTATATGTCATTATCAAAAAATGTTATATCCAATGAGCAATTAATTTGGATTGATGAACTTAAGAGATGAACAATAAAAATAATGATGAGCATCTGAATATGAGATGAGCAATCAAGTCATATATGATGCATAGTAACAATATATACAATGTACAATAAGATTTAATGTGATGAGCAATAAAGTTATATGCCATAAGCAAAAAGGTTATATTCGATAAGCAATTTATATGGACTGATGAACAATTGAAATGGTAAATATAAAAAACAATGAAACTCTTTATAATTACTTAGTTGTTGCATAGTTTTTACATTATCTCATTATTAGTCTTTTACAAATAATTCAATGTGAAATAGAAATTCTATCACATTTGTATAAAGGACACAAAACAAAGATTCACATATACCATTGTCACTAGTGTCTGCTCGAATAGCACATTAAAAAATGTTCTTTATTTAAGCAATATCTTAAATGTTTAAGATCACATCAATCAAAACATAATAATCCAAACATCATTGGCATAATAGGATCTTGAACAAATAATTCATTATGTAAGTAAAACATAAGCACTTGATACGGAATTTGTCATGTTAATGGAGATAATTGAAAACCACTAGTGTTTGATTTACAATTGACATTGAAATTGGTTTTTCTCTCTTAACCTCAACTTTATGCTACAGAGAACTTTGATGAAAAAATATTAAGTAATTTTACAACGCTGATTAAGTGGAGAGATGACCAATTTATATATAGAACTCTAAAATATGGATAAGTAGAAGAACAAAAAAAAAAAGAACAACTAGAAAAAAAAAATGAATAAAGCCCACTTAGTCAGGTGCCCCCAACCCGTGTAATTTAATTTTACATATCAAATTTACCATAAAATCCCCCAACATTTATTTCTTACATCAAAAAACAAGCATGTAATAGACATTGTTCTAAATGATGGGACCATCCAGCCAGTTAAGATCCATAAGTGATCGATACATTCTTATAAAATCGGTCACCTCTTAATATCTTTTTAATATTTTATTATGGACATCCTAATGCACCGGCATACCATAGAATGAGCCATATTTTTATATAAAAAAATTCCTTTCTTCTTTTCATTATTTAATTAATCACTCCGGCATTATACGTAAGAATCGACTGCCACATCTGCATAACATCATCATATTTTGGTGCCCCTATTTTTGAAATAAAAATTTTAGTCCATATATTATTATGAAAAATTTGATAGTACCAACTAAAATTGTTAACAAATCAATAGTTTAGAAATTTCTAGTTAATTAATCTATATAAAAAAAAAAAAGAAATGATTTTGTTTATTAGAAAAGGAAAAATGATAAAAATATGTTGATCAATTGGAAAAAAATATATTGTTCAGTGGATAAAGATAAATTGAAGAGATAAAATAAAATGATAAATTTGAAATTAAAAAATAAAAAAAAATAGCAAAATTGAAAAGACACTTTAATAAAAATGATAAAAGAACTTTTAGCGTAGATAAAAATTTAAAAATTGGTGATTCATAAAATTTCTTCTTTATTTTTCTGAATGAAATAAACTATTAATGTAGGTTTCAATTAATTTTTTAATTAGATAATTATACTAAGATTACACAACATCTTAATGTTGCCATGATACATTAATATACTTTTGAGATTTGGTTGAATATACAAGTTAATTTATTTATTTTTTAAAATACATTATAAAGTTTTTCAAGTTTGGTTCCAATAACTAAAAAAATTTTATGTTACTTTTGAATAGAATATTTCTTTAGTCAACTAGAATATTTTGTTAATCAACTAAAAATACAAAAAAATAACCTTATTTATTTTTTAATAAATTTGATATTTTGTTAATTTAAAAAATGCAATATTAAAAAAATAATAAATTTGATATTTTGGTATAAAGTTGATGACATTTTTTTGGTATTTTTTAAGACAAAAAGAAAAAATTTGATATTTTATTTATATGTAATAGAAAAAATTAATTAAAAGATTATCTAATATATTAAATCAAACTTAAGAAATTTCATAATATATTTCCAAAAATAAAAAAATCAACTAGTGTATTTAATCAAATTATAAGAATTAAGGTAATTTACCCTAGATTATGTACCCACAAGTTTAATAGTTATATATAAAAGCTAATCTTGAGGTTAGTTAATCAAATAATCATTCGTTAAAATCAAAAACTTTAAAATTCTTTATCAAAAAGGAAGAAAAAGACAACAAGGTCTATTGTGTTAACTCATTTTGAAAGTTGATAGTTCTTGCCGAAACTATTCCCAATTGATTCCAAAACTGGGTTTGTTTTTTCCCTTTTTTTTTCTTTGTGAAATAAATATATAGGATTTTGTTAACATTTTTTTTGATTAAAAAGTTTAGATAATTACAAGCTGGAGAAACCGTGCTACACTGCGGGTGCAAAATAATTTTAAAAAACTGTAAATTTTTACTCGAAAAAGTTATGGATCTATAATATAAAAATTGAAGTTTAAATATTAAAATCTATTAGAATTTTGCAAAATTAAAAAAAATAACACTTGCTTTATTGTGGTTATTAATTTTTTATATTATTTTATATTAAGAAAAATAAATAAAATATAAATATGTAAAATATAATATTATAGATATAAAAATACATTCTATATATAAATGTATATAATATATGTTCTAATTTAATAGTTTATTATCATATAATTTAAAAGAAAATAATGGATGCAAGTATACTATAATTACTATCAAACCAAAGTTACATACATACTTATGTTTCACATTTTCTTTCTATTTATTTATTTTTTTTTTTTGTGTGAATTGTGATATATAAGTAATCAAAATAGTATATATTATATATAGCTGAAATAATGATTTTCTATAATTGATGTTAATCAAATTATAAGAAATATACCAATGATGGAAAATAAAATAATTAGAAATAAAATATATGTAACGAAATTATATATAAATTTGATTTATTGTTTTTAGCAGTTAAGTAAAATTTCCGAGAACCAAATTTCTCAACTAAAGAGAAATGTTATATCCATTAATTTTGGCACCGGTTTATGTAAACTCTAAGATTGAGTGAACAAAATTAGATAGTGCCTAAATTCGTATAATAAATAATTATTATAAAAAGAAATTTAATTGAGCGTAAATTGAATTAAAATTAAAATTTTTGAGTAAAATTAAAATAAAATAATGCCAATAAAAGTAAGAATAGAAAAAAAATAAAAATTAAATTATAAACTAAATTGAAAAGAGTAAAAAATATAAAAGTCAAAGAAAAAATATGAAAAAGATGAATATATTATAAGAAGTGGACAATATGGTAGTATAAAAAGGGGAAGAAAAAGAAAGGAGAGAGTTAATAATAGAAAAAATGACCTCAAATCACTCGTTGTTTCTCGAATTTTTCTCGAAATCACACCATATGTTTCAATTGACATATGTCCTCTTGTATTTTTGGTTTTTACTATTTTTGATTTTGCCCTTCCCCAAATCCCACTGAACACACGTACTCTTGTTTGCCAGAGCTGTCATCCGGTGCTTAGCTTGGTCATACTGTTTCTGAAGAAGAAGAAGAAAGAATGAGGAAAGATGGAAACTGCCCAGATTCAATTAAAAGCCAAAAATTTCAAACTTGAAATAATCAATTATGCAATCAACCTAAATAAACCACCAATTCAAGTATCTTGGTAAAATCATATCACTAAACAAACAATTTAAAGCAGTAATCCATGCACCACAAATCCTAAATAAATACAAAATAGCATGAAAAAAGAAAAAAAGAGATAATTATGGAGTTTAAATCTCTGGCGTGTTTTTTTGGAGCATGTTTTCTTCTTCAACTCTTGCTTTGCACTTGACATTTTTCTTGATTTGGTAGACATGAAAACTAGAGAGGAAAGAGAAGGAAAAATGAAACTAAATGGAAGGAAAGGTGTCTCGGGTGGAAGATGATGGGAAAGAAGAAAGAAAGGTTTTTGGTTTTTTTTCCCTTATCTTTGATAAGTTCAGTTAAAGAAAACTAATTAAAATTGAAGAATGAAAATTTAATTTATTATTTTATCTGTTGATTTAATCTTCCATTAACATGCATGTGTGCCATGTGGCAATTTGCATATCATGATTTAATATATTTACTCCTATTTAGTTTTTAATTAATCATCAATTATTTAATCAATGTTAAATATTTAATTTCATACTCATTATTATTTTTTGCCTTTTAATTTAATTCATAACCAATTTTTAATAAATTTTTTTATTTTTTATAAAACTTATGACTAAAAGAAAAAATTTTGTTACGAAGATAAAAAGACATGACAAATTTTTTTGCAGGAGAAGGCATGGAGGTCGGGTGTGTGAGTAATGAAAAGACATGACAAAACGGATGATAATAATAATGTGATTTGTTTATTGAAAACTTTCTTTTCTGTTGAATATGAAATTATTAAGTGATTTAATTTGTAGAGGGAGGAAATTTTATTGTATTGGGATCCAATTCCATCTTTCATTTTAATCATCATAGGAGCCACTTTTGTGTGAAAGTGACAACCACTTTTTTGTTTCGGGGCAGGATCGTTACTCTTGTTTAAGGGTATGATTTAATTCTTCGAAAGCTATAATTCTTGATAATTCTATATATCTTGACCAATGTTCTAATACTTTTCGTTTATGTAAAATAATAACATTAATATAAAACGTATGAACAAACTTATTAGATATATGCGTATTATTTCTTATATTAAAATAATAATCTATCTTTTCTTCGTGATATTTAATATTATCTAAACAACTTTGTTGCTGGACTAAACAATTAAAACATATATTATACATGGCAATATGTATAATACCAAAAATTATAATTATATTCAAAAATTAAATATTCTATTTCTAATTGATCTAAATAATAATTATTATATAATTGAAAAATATATGCACTCATGGACGATTAAAAATCTCTAATAAGAACTTCAAGACAACAGATCATTTTTTCAATAAATGTTAAACGTCTAGCATGTTCTGGGCATTCATTAAAATTATGATTTTCATGTAAATATTCATGCTGTTGTATAATAGTATTTTTGAACAAAAATAAAGCATGCCTAAGAGCCATTAATTCTGTTAAATCAGAAAAATCTAATAGAGAGAGAGAGCAATTATAAAGCTTTCTAAAAAAGAACTCATTTGAAATGTAAAAACAGATATCGTTAAAAACAAATACCTTTATTAAAATATGTTTCTGATGATAATACAAGAGAATCCTAAATAGAATGCTGACACTCTTTTGAAAATATGAGCTGAAGGTCTAGGGATTTGGAGCATAAGGATGTTGATATTACAATAGGTGTTTTTAATTTTTTCTCTCAAATTTTGAATTCTTTTGGCTTCTAATTTGCTCTCTCCGATAAACAAAATTGAAACCATATTTATAGATGAGGAAGGCTGCTTGCTGATTTCTTACAACTGACAGGTGTCTTAATAATTGCTGGTGGCCGACAGGAATGGATAAGATTCGGTGGCCGACAGTTGTTGATGTGGCTACATCCAAAATTTTTTGTCTTCTTTTGATTATTGCTGACAGGTTAGGTGGCCGACAGATGTAGATGCTGCTGAGTCAAAAGTTTTTTGTCGTCTTCTGATTATTGCTGATGGCCGACAAGATAAGGTGCGTTGAAAAGGTTTTTTTTTTTTTTTATTGTTGATAAGATGCTTTTTTCTTTTTCGTTTTCTTTTCTTTTCTTCTTCTTTTTTTTTTTATTGTGCCTTTTAAAAGGCTTACTAATACATATATAAGATTACATATTGAAAATAAATAACACAAATTTACAACTCAAAATTATAATCAGGCTCTTGAGAATCTGGACTGAAGATAGGAATTTCTTGTTCTGAACTGCTAGAGCTATGTGCTTCACTTGAATAAATGTTGAACAATTCTTGGAGTTCCTTGGGATTGCTTGCTGATGATATTCGTTTGAGAATTTCCTCTTTTGATTTTTTGAATTTATTTGTCAAATCTGAAATTGGTTGACTAGCTGGGCTTCTGCCTTGAGTAAAATAGGAAATGACAGCGTCTATATCTGCTTGACTGGTATTAAAATTATCCCACCATTTGGTTCGGAATTCTCTATATAAAGTGGGGAATCTAGTTTCCGAACCATGATCCAAATAATATGTCCATGTCGTGATCCATGGTACTCTGAAGATTATTGAGAAATTGACTAAAAGTTTGACAATATTCTTTTCCATTGGAAAGTAACTTGAATATTTTGTATAGGCTATTAAAATATCTTGAGGAAAAATATCAGTCAGATTACCAAAGTAAGTAAACCAAATATAAAACCAGTTTGGTAAATCTGTTGAAAATTTGTTTGAAAAATAGAAAAACCAAGAATGATTATAATTACGTAAATAGAAAGTTTTATATCAAGCCATTTGATAATCATAATAGTTATAGGTAGTAGGACTAAAATCATTTGAAAAAGTTTACTAGTATGGATTTGTTGATTCCATCTAACAGAAGATAAAATATCTAAAATCTTTACTTTTGAATAAGCTATCTTAGATGGATCAATTCTATCAAAATTATATTCAATCTCAACTGATCCAGTATCTATTAAAATATTTTAATAGTATTCACGAGTTCTTGAAAAATCTGATTCATTGAAATGACAATTTTTTGGATATAGAAACGATATAAGTTTTATAAATCCTTCAGATGCTAAAGAAACTTCTTCGTCATCTAAAGTTTTAACAAATAATTTTGCTGGGTGAAGGAAATATCCACAATTAGTTTTCTGCTGTTGTTGACTAGAGGAAGGCTTTGACAGGCTTGGAGTTGATGGGCTTGGGCTTGATGATCTTAATAAAGTTGAAGTAAAAGAGGGTCTTATTTGATTAGGTGATGTTTTTGGTCTGATTGGGTAAAATGGGTTCTGATGAACTAAAGGTACTAATCTTGAACTGGATGGGCTTGAGGAGGATGGGCTATTCTGCTTATTATAAGTAGTCTTTGAAAGTATCTGTTTATTAGAACATCCCTGTTGATTATTCATTATCCCTGTAAAAACTCACGGGATAAAAAATCAGGAAGAGAATTGTTCTCTCCTTTAATAAATTCAATTTCAAAATCAAAATTGCATAGCAAAGCTTGCCATCGGGCAAAAATTTGTTTAGAAACTAAATTTTGAACATCTTTTTCTAAAACATATTTTGCTGCCAAACAATCAATGCGTAATAAAAATTTTCTTATATATAAATCATCTTCAAATTTTTTAATGCATAAAACAATGCTTAAAATTTCTTTTTTAATAGTAGAATAATTTGATTGAGTTTGATTCCAACATCCTGAATAATATCTAACTAGACTTTCTTTATTATGATATTTTTGTTTTAATATTCCTCCGAAGCCTTTATCACTGGCATCAATTTCTACTATAAGGAAAGCATCTGGGTGAGGTAAACTTAAACAAGGCAAATTTTTAACTCTAGATTTGATTTCTTTGACTATATTAGTATGTTCGCTTGACCAAGGTTTTGGGTTTTTTTTTAATCTATCATATAGAGGTTTACATATTATTCCTAAGTCTTTGAAAAATTCATGAACGTAGTTTAAACAACCTAAAAATCGTTGCAACTGTTTTTTATCTTTAATTTCATCAGGGAATTTATTAGAAAATTCTAAACTTCTAATTATTGGTTTAATAGTACCTTGATAAATGTCATGTCCTAAAAATCTAATTTGTTGTTGAAATAATTTCATTTTAGATTCGGATACTGTCATACCATTAGCATGTATAACATTGTAAATGTTTTCTAAATGTTGTGTATGTTGGTTTATAGAGTTGGAAAATATTAAAACATCATCTATGTAAACTATTGAAAATGAATTAATTGGCCTAATTATATCATTCATTATATTTTGAAATTCTGATGGAGCATTTTTTAATCCAAAAGGCATTACATTCCATTTATAATGCTCAAAAGGTACATTAAATCCTGTTTTATATTTATCTTCTTCTGCAATTTGTATTTGCCAAAATCCTAATTTCATATCAAATTTAGAAAATATATTTGCTTGATATAGCTTTTTTAATAGATCTCTTTTATTAGGTATCAGATATCTAATCCACTGTAATACCTTATTTAATGGCTTATAATTTATTACTAATCTTGGACTACCTCTTTCTATTTCTGTTGCATTCATAACATAAAATGCTGAACAAGACCAAGGTGACTTAGAATCTCTAATTAATCCTTTATTTTTTAAATCTGCTATTTCTTGTTGATAAGTTTTTTCTAAATCTTGACGCATATGTATACCTTTTGATTTAGTAGGTATCTTTGTTTCATTAAAGTCTTTTATATATGGTAATTTTACTATATGTTGTTTTCTGTTCCAAAAAG
>CATIWF010011624.1:0-22088 GCA_949630135.1 Balakata baccata | reverse complement strand
TATTGGTCAACAATTCATGACATGTTGAATGGCACCCATCATAGTTCTAGTGGGTTTGGTTTTGATGCCCAAAGAAAAATAGCAGTTGTTGAAGATGATGTGTGGGAGGCATATGTCAAGGTAACTGAAGTGAATCTTAATTTTTTTTTTTTTAAATATCTTTCATCTCTTTAATGTGATTATTATTGTATTTTTTTTATTAATAATATAGAGTCATCAAGAAACTACTGTATAGAAGAATAAAATTTTCCTTACTATAAAGATTGTCGTACAATCTTTGGAAAAGATCATGCAATAGGAAAATATGTATTTTCAGTTGTTGATATACAAGAAGAAATAGAGAGAGAAAGGAAAATGAAAATTATCAAAATGAAAGCTATAATAATATTATAGACGCAAATTTTGACTTATCTCAAGACATAAGTCCTCAACCAAACATGCAACAAGGTGATAAAGTGCAAGCGATAAAAGAAGGGTGAAAGCTAAGAAAAGCATAGACTCATTGGTTGAGGGAATGATAATTAATGAATGCTGCTGAGATATTAGGTGAACATTTAGAAAAATCAACCCAAGAATTCAATAAGGCTTTGAACTTGGAAGCAGATAAGAGAGGCAAGATACTATATAAGCTCCAAAAAAAAAAAAAAATGCATGGACTTATTGCTGCTAATAAAATTTTACTTGCTATAAAGACTGGAAATAGTTCGGAGATGAAATATATTTTATTGTCATTTGATGATTACATGAAAAAGGAATGAATAGCCATGATGTTGAATGGTGAAATATAAACGTAGTAAATGAACAATCTTTATTGTATTCGTAGTATTTATTTTAAAATTTGTTTATAAGCATTGTATTTTAAGTCTTGTGTATGGGCACACTGATAAACTTATGCTTTCACATGTTACCAAATTAACCATAAATATTTATAACACAACTTATTACTTATAACATTAATTTTTCTTTGGTTGCACTTTGCCTTCTGAAGAGTTGATGTTGTATTGTCTTTAATAATTAACAGTAGGATTACTTCAAGTTGGAGGTCACGACTTCAAACTGCTAAAATGATCTCTTTGGAGGCATATAAAAATGCACTTGTTGATATAATTATGCAGTATACATATGCCACTTGATCTTAAAACAATGGTTTTAGTGAGATCATAATTTTGACTTTTGATTTGTGCAGTCTTGGATGCCCTAAATTAGGTGAATTAGTAACCTAGTCAATCAACCTTCATATGTCTTGAATCCTGATTGTGACCTAGAACCTATTTTCCTAACCAAAATGATTCATTAACTAAGCCGAATTGTCTATGTCAGTTTGTTTTTCATTAGACATAAAAAAATAAAATAAAATTCTTATGCTATAAAATATTGTTTCTTCTCCTATATTATCAATTGTTCCATGCCTAAATTTATTGGCTATTAAATAAAACAAGATTTTCTAATTTTCGTTCCCATAAAAACTAGGTTGGGAAACTTTTGGTGGGTCTTAACGTGCAAACATAGGCATGTACCCACAACAGAATTCTTCTAACATTATACATGCAAAAAGTTATATATGCCAAAACTTCTGAATAGTCAAGAGCATGAAATATGAAATGGGATCCAAAAAGGAAGAATTGAACTATGAAAAACCTTTACTTTTGAGTTGAAGAAGTATTTAATTAGTCAGAGGCAGTCAAAAGTAACTAAACTCAGTGCAATGGGAACAGTTTTGTTAAACCTCGAGGAAGCAGAAAATCAAAATTAGGCTGTAACAGTGGAAGCATTTCAGAATATGTAGTTATTCCACAAAAATTTACTAATAAAAAAGATAGCAACTTTGACATCCAAACGCATATAGCAGATTCATTACATATTCAAATCACTAATATTTTTTTTATCATAAATGGAATCATGAAATAAAAAATTTCTAGCACAACAGACATAAATTAAAGCAAAATTGAAGCAATTAACAATGAAATCGACACCAATGAAATATAAATTACATTATAGAAAATGGATTTTCGATGTGAGAGAGAAGAGGAATGGTATTTTAGAATTTTCAGTCTTTAAAATATAGAGATTAGTAATCCTATAGGATTAATTTCCTATGAGATAACTATTAATAAGTGGAAAATGTAAAAAGAAACTTAGAGCAAAAAGCAATTGAAATCCAAATAGAAAATCAATGTGGAAAGAAATCTAACAACTTATATATATGACAAAAGATATTTAAGTAATTTACTTATTCTACTCATTCATCCCGTTAGTTGAACCTTCATACCAAATATCGTACCAAATATTGGATTACAACTTTGGATTAATTAATAATATGATTAAAATATTTTTACCAAACAAGGGTTAGATTAACTAATTTTATGGCTTAACTAATCATAGTATTAATACTAATTTCATGGCTTAATTAATACTTAAACTAAATGGCTGTAATAGTTTTAAGTAAAAAATAATAGTTTGAAGTAAAAAAAATTAATAAATACCTACCTAGTAATAATTAAGATGACAAGCATGAGACAATCACATTATTTTTCCCTTTTTGAACATAACAAAAATAACATGTTATTTTCTAGGATTAATACTAACATTTTTCTAAAAATAATTTGTAACACTATCTCATCTAATCTTATAATGGCAGAGTTAGACCATACTATATGTCTGATTCCAATTTAACATAATTAAATAAGTGATTATAGTTAATGTAATTTCTAAAATATATATGTTTATTTTACCATTTATCTTAGTTTTATTAATTTCAACTGTTGATGTGTAATTATCCAATTTATTTAAAATTTTATAACTTTTTTCAAATTACCTATTTAAAAATTCTGTTATGAAAAATACTATTTTAATAACCAATAACTAATTTCAAAGTCGTTTCAAATTTCATATCACATTGAGTCATGATGGCTTTCACACTTTCATATTTAATTCACAAGATATATTAAACTACCAATTAATTTAGACTATTAACAAACTTAAGCTTGCCCCTATATTATATTACAAACCAATATAACTATGAGTTAATTTATTATTTAATATTTACATAGTCAATTTGCTTACATGCAAAACAAAATATAAATTTAAAGAAAATACATTGTACAATGAAAAATAGATTATTGTTCTTCCTACGTTACAATTTCTTAATTACATATTAGATAATAATATTCAGAGACAATGCATTTTGTTTAATAATACATACTTTTTGATAATATAATTTTAAAATAATACAATGCAACAAAAAAATTTAATATATGATAATCATTAATAGAGAGAAAAATATAAAAAATCATAAATAAATAAAAAATTCAATGTATGTTATAAAAATATACTAAATAAATTATGGGATGAAATAGATTAGAGAAAAGAAATGAGTAAAATGAGAGAATGGAGATAGTATTTTCATTTATCTCTTGTTCTTTCAACATACATCTATTTATAAGTTTATAAAAGTGTATGAGTTATAAGATTTAATTGAAAAATTAAATCACAATAAATCACACAATTAAAATAGAAAATTAAAGGGTGAGAAAGGTTATGGATAGAATGAAGAATTTGGGAGTTATGGACATCCATTCAATAATAAAATTTACAACACTTTCACTTGGATGTCCATTAATAATAATATGTCTTATTAAAACCTTACTAGGAAAAATTTAGTGAAGGAAAAATAATACATTTCTTATATAATACGCATATAAAGCTACCTCATTAAAAACTTTGCAAGTAAAACTCAGCGAGACAAAATTTTAGTCAAAGAAAAGAATACAACGCGTATTTTCTTCCCCTCATAAAAACATCATTTCAAGTTTCTAACTCGACGCATTCCAATGTTCTGCACAAACTTTTCAAATGTTACAATGGACAAAGTTTTTATGAATAAATCTATCAAATTATCACTTGATTGAATTTGTTTAATTTAAACTTATTTTTTATTTAATATCATTAATGTTTTAACCAATTACTTAGAATGATAATTTGAGATTGTCGTTCTTTGTTTTCAGCTAATGTTAAGTTCTATGTTAGCTTTGTTAAAAAGGAAGTGAATATGATGACTCATTATTTAGTTTTTTTTTACTCATTGTTTAGTTAGAACTGAGCTTTACCTTCCTTCCAAAGTTCACCAGCATTAGAGCTCACCAACATCAGAGCAAGTAGAACAAGATCTTAGCTTTACTGCATGATATTTAATTAGCGTAGCTTCATTGTAGCTTAGTTTATTGTAGGGTAGCAAGTAGCTGATGAGTTCCTAGTCTCTAGTTTTGGCGAAAACAATTTTTTTTTTCCTCTACATATAAGCAATTGTATTCTTTTCTTTAGGTATGCGAATCATTTTTCATTCATATATTGTATTTATATCAATGAACTTCTGGTTCATTACTGCATGTGCTTCAATTGCTTCAATTCTGATGTAGTACAAACCAGAAAATAACGCGGACAATCTTTCTAAAATTCGTTTTTCATTTAAAATTATTGATGTAATATAAAGATATTCCATACCATTATAATTACAAGTCTCAATATGATACATGTTATGACGTATGTCTTTAAAACTTAGCAAATTTCTCTTTGATTTAGTTGATAATAACGCATTATCAATCATGAATTTTATTTAATTACTTAAGATGATATGAACTCTTCTAGAGTTTTCTATTAAGTTTGCAGAACGTGATATTGTACTAATATTTTCTTTCATCATAGTTAAATTAGAAAAATATTTTCTATTTCTCAATATAGTATATGTCATTGTACTATCTGTTAACCATATTTCTTCCTCATTATTCTTGAAATTTCTCGGTGAGTGTGGAAAATCCATATTCTTAAAAAGAAAAATAAATTTCAATTAGTAATTATAAAATAGTATAATATACTATTTGATCACACAAATTAAAAAAAAAATAATTTTAAAATAATATAATCAAATAAATTAAAATATTATATTTAAGCACAAATAAATAAAAATTTTATCATAAACTTTGTTTCATTATATGGATACTTTATTATTATTTTTTTTGGCATTTTAATGGATCAAATATTCTCATTATCTTATTTAAAAAATGCATAATATCTAAGTGTGTCTTGCCTAATTAATCAAAACAAGTCATCATCTTGGTATGTACAATTTTTTTAATACATACTTTATTTTTTTCTTCAGGAAGTTTTGATATAAATCAACTTAATTTTGATGTACTTCCGGTATATATTTAATTAACAAAATATTTAAATGATTTCAAATATTTTGGTTGTACTTCAGGTACATATCTATTTTAAAAATATTCAAATTGTTTTAAGGAGCAAAAAGGTCTTTCACTGTAAAATAATTATGTTTTAATCCCTCATTAAAATGATGATGAATGAAAATATATGCATTGGCCTTATATTGATTAATTCTTGAATTTCTTCTTTATTAATATTACTAAAACCATTCGCATTTAGATAAATTTTAGCATCCAATTTTCATAACAAACATGATTTATTTTTACTAATATAATAATCATAAACTCTTGCAAGTTTTGTAATTAACATAATGACAAAATAAATAATCAAGTATTAATTAAACAAACAAATACATACATATATATTAAATAATCATAATTATAAAATAATATGTATATATTGTAATATATGCATATCAATTAATAAAAATCACTTAATAATTCTCATTTAATATTTTAATTTAATTAATTGTAAATATCAAATATCATTTTATTACAATTTATTAGATCCAATTAAATATATTTAAAGCACATTTACAAATACATTAATCAAATTATTAATACTATTATTAAATTTTTATTATAAAAAGAGAGAAATATCAAATTATTATCAAATATCAAATTATTAATATTAGATTATTTTCTAATAAAATTGTCTCTCTATATTCAAAAAAAAATCACATTATTGACAAATCATTAAAATCATTCAATATGAAAAGTTAAAGAATAAATGTAAATACTACATAATAATAATAATTCCAACATGATAAATACTAATATAATAGGACTATTGAAAAATTTTCAAATATTAAAATATTTTCAAATATTTCATTATCTTATTTACTAATAAAAATGACATAAAATATATAACTTTACTATTTTATGGAGAGAAATCATGCTAATAACATATTATAAAAATATATTAAATAAATTATGTGATGAAATAGATTAGAGAAAAAAATGAGTAAAATGAGAGAAGGAATATAATATTTTCACTTATCTCTTGTTCTTTCAACATACACCTATTTATTGACTTATAAGAGTGTATGAATTACATGACACAATTAAAATAGAAAATTAAAGGGTGAAAATAACTCTCCATTCAATAATAATATTTAGAATAATGTACTAATTGATGCAACATTAGTTATCATTAACAATTATTCAGATGTTGACTTATATTGTTTTAGTTTAATATATTGCACATAATACTTTATCAAAAAACTAAAAGATTCTATTGCTATTAACTTGACGCTTACATAATGATATTATATGGACAATATACGTTTATTGCATATCCAGTTCGACACATTTGGGTATATAAAATATCAGTATTATGATGTTTTTCATGTCTTACAGTTTTCTTCTATTAATATGCCAATCTATCTAACCTACTTGTGATGGACCATGTATAATATGAGTTTCTTTATTAATCTAATTTGCCACTTTTATATTATTATTGATCACAAAATTAACAAATTCTATCTCATCATATATTTATTAAATTTCTATTTTCCAATTAAAAGCATCAAGTCAAATTTATAACAAAAATACAATTTTTACTATATTTCAAATCGAATTAAAATCTTAAATCATTCGGCTAACAATCCAATATTCGTGCATGTAAATAAATTAACATGATAAACAAAATATAAAATAAAACAAATTCAATTTTCAAGAGGCATGTACATATCTATTTATAGAAATTTATTGACTAAATTATTTTCCAATCAACTATTTGACCTTAATTTCACTGTTAATATATCTTAATTAAATCTACTTACATTTTCTATTTTATTAACATCTTCCGATCCTCCAATACATGATGCCATCCCTGGTCTCATCCCTCCGTATCTCTGTAAAAGCTAAATTTTTTGTTTTAAAATAGTGGTGTGAGGTGGCATTTTCTAGAGTGATCTAATTAATTAACTATTATATATTTTTAATTATTTTATTTCATTTATTTATTTGTATTATTATCATTATTATTAAATTTTAATCTCATTTCTATTGATCCATGTAATAATTAATTATGTTTAATATAATTTAATTTGATAAATATCTCATCAAGTCTTCGATCATTCCAATTTTTATTAATTAACTCCCAAAATTTTTTCCCTTTTTAGTTTAGTCAAAAAAATAATTTTATTTTTCTTAAGTCAGACACTAAACTAAATAATTCTCACTAAATATATACTCCATTAGTTTTTTTCTATTAAATACTCTATAAGACTATTTTGTTTTCCCTAATTTTAGCTCGGATTTCCAATTTTACTTAATTATTTTGAAACCAAAAGTTTCTATTTTTATTTAGTTTGAATTTAGAATTTGATCACATTGGCACAATTTCAATCACGAACGCATATAATTTTAAGTTAATTTGGAGCATCCAGTCACAAAATATACTTAAGTAGACATGACATAATATGTTATTTTATCCTACATATTTCTTAAGGAAAAATAAATATCAATAACATATAGAAAATATTTTTTTCCTAACTTCGAAGGAGCAAAAATTTGGTCCAAAAAAAGGAAGAGAGAGATCTTTATTGAAGATGGAAATCATATTTATTTGTACATAAACAAGGAATTAATTGAGTGAGGAATAGAAAAAGTGATTTATAATATTATGTAAATTTATATTATATATTGACAATATTATTAAATTATTTTTTAATTGATAGATATTTGTTTTATTTAATTCACTAACAGGTTCAATAAGTCTAGTTTATACATATTATAAAAGTGTTAAACAATCATTAACAGTAATAAATGGTGGCCGAGAAATTAACTTAAAATTTTTTCCACAAATAAAAATATCAATTAAGCTATTTTTTAATTAATAAATTTTAATTTTTGTTATTACATATAAATTTCACAAAAAAAATATTTTCATAATTTCTTTTTTTTTTTTATCGATTTTTTATAATTTCATTATAATACGAAATTAAGGAATATGCTAGAAAAAATGTAGCTAGAAATCGCCGATCAAAATTGAGGTTTTTTTTATTTTTTATTTTTTTTGAGAAGTTTCAAAACATCCGAACTGACAAGCAAAGTCGATCAGTCCACCACTTCCATGGCAGTCGTAAAACTGAGCAATGCAGCCTCCTTCTGCGGCAAACCCTATAAATGGACCCGTACCATAACTAACACCTCCTCCACCACCTCCGCCGGTACCACCGCCGCCGCCTTTATTGCTCCCCACTCGTCTTCACTTTCACTATCAGTAACCCCCTTAAATAACAATGCTAGTGATTGGCGCACGATAGCGCCCTGCGCACGTATCGCATCTAATTGGTATTATAAAAGCAAATATTTAGGGTTTGCTTTTCGCGTTCACAAACGTTTACTCTTTTTCTCTCGCATTTCTAGCTCCTCCTCCTCTTCTTTATCCAAAGATCAAAATTCAGGGGGAGGCTTTTCTGGATCCGATTCGTCTTCTTCCGGGTCGGGTCTTGTCGTCGATATGGGGTTTGAGAATAAGGTCGAAGATGTTCATTTGCATCGGAATAACGATTTAAATGGTCATGTTAAGCCGCCGTTGCCTTCTGTGCAAAATCATCATAAACAACAAGATTCATATTCTAAATTGCTCACTCTCCCTACAGTTTTAACCCTCGGCCGCGTCCTTGCTGTGCCACTTCTCGTTAGCAGTACGTTCGGTTTTTAATTTTCTATCCATTTTATTTTACGATGTGATTTTCATGATTTCGATACATTTGATTGTTTGTTTTGAGGTGCGGTTGCTTTCTTTTATATTTTTCTGAATGAATTTAACTTTTTTTTTTCCAGAAATTGAAGCTTTATTTATCAGTTTTATGTATTTTAATTATAATGACAATTTGATGGATTTTGATGATGTTTTTGTGGTATAATTGCTTATTTTCGGATTTAAGATCTAATTTGTTTGACGCTGCAAACTACATTTCCTTAAAGGATCACCTAATTCATCTTTAGGAATGAAATTGGAAATAGGGTTCTATCTATACATTGGTATTCGATGACATATTTTAAAATACAATAGAATGTCATTTTCTGATTGGTTCTCTGGTTAATCTCATTGTACGCGGTAATGGAATCTGATTGTGATTATTTTGCAATTTAACTTTTAGGCCTCATTTAATTCGCCAAAAATTGAAAATTGGAATGGCATCCTGAAATGCGACACCTTTAGTGACTACCATTTCCACCCCATTTGCAGGATCAACCAAAAAGGTCCTAGAGAACCTTTGAATTCTGGAATTGGGAAAATTTGCTTTTCTCTAATAAACCAAAAGCTGATGTTTCTTAAATTATCTGGCATTTGATGGGACTTACACACCAATTTTTGCTTTCCAGCGTTTTATGTAGATAGTTGGTTGGGAAGAACTGCTACTACAAGTATTTTCATCATTGCAGCAGTAACTGATTGGCTTGATGGGTATCTTGCACGAAAGGTATAACTTCTTTTTTTATGTAGATAGAGAATGAGCAAAATTCAGTTGACTATATTTCTATGGCTTTTTGTAACTGTTGCATCTGTCATCTGAATTAGCTGATTAAAATGCATAAATGTGTTTCAGATGAGGTTAGGCTCAGCCTTTGGTGCATTTTTGGATCCAGTGGCCGACAAAGTAAGTGTTGCTTCGATGACATAATTGGTTTTTCTTAAGCCTGGTTGAGTTAATCTGTATGAGTTTTAATTAGTATGATTGATCAAAGACTTATTTGATTCTCATGCACTCTACATGTAGCTTATGGTTGCCGCCACCTTGGTCTTATTGTGTACTAAACCTCCAGAAGTTGCAATCTTTGGACAAGTGCCTTGGCTACTAACTGTACCTTCCATTGCCATAATTGGTCGTGAGGTAATATAGCTAACTGCGGTTATTATAAGGTTCCATTTATATTGCTTACCTTTGGAGTTTAGTTGTTTTACTCTTTAAGCAATATCTGCTATTTTTTAGAATTTCATTATTGATAAGAACAAATTTCCAACTTTGTAGATAACCATGTCTGCAGTCCGAGAATGGGCTGCTTCGCAGAATGCTAAACTGTTAGAGGTTTGTTTGCTGTCTATGCTATTTGATCACCTCTTGCTTATCATTTCAAACTTGTCAATGTTTTCGTTGAATTTCCAAATGCTCGACTATTAGCTGCAATTCACATATTGGAATTGTGTTCCAGGCAGTAGCTGTAAATAATTTGGGGAAATGGAAAACTGCCACACAGATGATTGCGCTAACAATCCTATTGGCTATAAGAGATAACAGGTTTCTACCTTATCTTTTTTAGTATTTACCTCACTATTATGATATACTCTTTTGGAGATGGATGCGGACTTAATGGATCATTATGTTTGAAAAATCTGATCATTTTTTTTTTGTCTCGGTCCCTTGTTGGTGCAGTCTTGGGGGGCCAGGAATTCTGGCAGCTTCTGGTGTTGTCTTGCTTTATATTTCAGCAGGTCTCTCTGTGTGGTCTTTAGTAGTGTATATGTGTAAGATATGGAAGGTGTTGCTGAAGTAAACTGCTTGGCCTGCTATGTGCATATACCCCTTGATGAGGATGCCTCAGGAAAACGTCATGCTGCTTCCAATATTTCCTCTTCGATGCTATCCCCAAAGATTTAGTATTATTTAGATAGTTGGTGGATTTATTTCGGTGGAGGAGATCCTCGGGTCTTTCAAAAGACTTTACCGGTTCTCTGAAAATCGTCAAATTTCACAATATTAAAATTATAAATACGATGTTAGTATGTAAATTTTCAAACAAGAAGTTACCCATTTCGATCCTTTTTATTCAGAGCCAGCGGTGGTGTTAAAGCAGCGGCTGGAGCCTGACGGAGATGCACTCTGCAGCAATTTGTTACTGATGAGTTAAAGAAAATTTTTTGGTTAGTCAAATATGTAAACGGAAAAGAAGATTAAGCAGCCTTATTTATTTCTGAGTTGTTGAACGGGCAAGGTTAAGCTTTGGCTGATGTACGTTTGCAGCGTAACTCCAAGATACAATTTAATGATAAAAGAAGTATGAATAAGAATCCATTTGGTATGAATAAATAAATTAAAAATATATATGAAACCCTGAATGGTAAAAACTAAAAGAAAATATTTTTAAAATAAGAAAATAAATTATGTGAATTCTCAAATTTTGCTTTTTTTTTTTTGGTTTGTTATTTTGTTTAAATAAGATAATTTAACTAAACTTTTAACTTTTTTTTACACCAATTATAGAGAATTTTACACCAATGGGAGAAATTTAACTTTTTTTTTATTAAATTTTCCGCATTTTTATTTTCATTTTTTTTCCTTATTTTTTCTCTAATTTTAGTACATCTTCAAAGCGAAGGAGATTGGAGCTCCACCTGCAGCTAGAATTACAAGCCTTGCAATTATGTAATGAACACAATGCAAACATAGAATCTGTGAGAAATGAACTTCGGTCTGTACAAGTTGATGATTCTGAGATTGTTGTCATGGAGCACAGAGTCAAAAGGATCATACAAGTAATTTTCCAGCCTTGTCATTTACCTTATTAGATTGTCCGAGTTTAGGGTTTAGGAAAAATTTTGGTTACTAATAAAATTTGGTTCGATTCGGTTAACGGAATGCACATTTATATATTTCTAAGGTATTTCCAATATATGCGTATTCCCAAAGTATATCTGAATATGTTCTTAAAGAATTTTCAATATATTTCCAAGATATATCCGAAATATTATCAAGGAATGTCTAATATATTTTCAAGGTATACTGAATCAAGATATATTCAATGTATTCATAAGGATACCGAACCAAGATATATCGAATGTTTGGTTTATCTTGGGCATACCAAATTTAGGATAATATTTTTAAAGTGTTTTTTATAGTTTTGAAAATAACTTTAAGTTGAGGAAATGTCCTAATATTTTAGGAGTTTTTTTACATTTGTTGAAAATTCTATAAATTCTATTTGACTAAAATTTACCAATTTTAATCCCTTGTATTTATCTCACTTTATATATATGTTTGGATATATAAAATAATTTTGAAAAAATTAGTAAGCATACAATAATACCAAAGCATCATACCTTTCAATTTTAGAATTGAACTAATTTCCCGTTCTTTCCTTTTCTTTTGATCTAACCATTCTTCTCAAGAAATGAGAAACACATAATTGGTTTATGCCTTTTGATTTGAAAGTCTTAGCCATTTATTGGGGTGAATTACACCAACATTATCTTTAATGTAGTTCGTAATAATTCAGTATATTAAAAATTATTTGTAACATATAAATACATTAATTTTTATTTTGTAACCAAATAATACTTTTATCTTCAACTATTAGGACCTGATTAATATTGTGTTAAGGAAAAACGATTTTTGAGAATTTTTTTTTTGTATTTTTAATTTTTTTTAATTTTGAAAACTATTTTTGGATATAAACAGATAAATATATACTTTTTTTGGAAATATATTTAAAAAAAGCAGTTTATAAAAAATTAAAAAAACAGTCAATTAAATAAAAAAAAATTCAAAACTTACTTTTGAGACATTCAACATCAATCTCAAATACTTTCTTAGTCTCTCTAACAGAAATATGATATGAAATATCAATATCAGATAAATTTAAATAAAAACTAATACTTAATTGAAGATAGAAATACATTTAATTTTAAAATAAAAATTGAAATACTTTTATATTATAAATAATTTTTAAAATACGGAAGTTAAATAATTGAGATACAGTTTGGTGTTAATCACCCCCATCTATTGTAAGCTTTTGGCTACGCGGGAGCCACCCAAAGATGATATATAACATTACTTCATAATTGTTGTATAAATTACTAATACATTTCCAATATTTGGTTAAATACACTTGTTATTTCTTTTATTTTCATAAATATATTATAAAATTACTCGGATTTGGTTCTAATAACTAATATATTATTTTTGAATGAAATATTTTATTAGTCAATTAAAATATTATGTTAATCAACTAAAAACTACCAAAAATACTCTTATTTATTTTTTGATAAATTTGATATTTTGTTAATTGAAAAAATATAATATTAAAAAAGAATGACAAATTTGATATTTTGGTATCAAGTTGATAATACTAAAATTTTTTTTGATATTTTTAAAGACAAGAAAAGAAGAGCAAAGTTGATATTTTGTTTATATGTTATGAAAAAAATTAATAAAAAAACTATAGAGTGCATTAAAACAAACCTAAAGAATTTCATAAATATATTTTCAAAAATAGAGAGACCAGCTAGTGTATTCAACTAAATCTATGGAGGTTATTGTAATTTACCCAACTTAAATGTTCTGCAAATCAATTTTGAACGGCTAAAGCTGAAACTGTCTTAGAATTTCTTGTAAAATCAGTGTTACAGGCTATTCCTTTATATCCAAAAACTCTATGCCAAAAAATTAACCCCCTCATTTTATATTTTTGGTCAAATTCTAGCAAAGATAAATGGGGGTTTCGTATAGGATAAAACTGGGTTAATCTTTAAAAACCAAAGCTTTGTGGAGGTATGGGGTTTAGAGATTTGCACCTTTTCAATCAAGCTTTACTAGCAAAGCAATAAGCTTGGAGGATTTTACAAAATCTCCATTCTTCAGAAGCACGAGTTTCAAAATCTTTATATTATCCCTATGGGTCTTTAGTTGATGCTGGGATTAAACAAGGTTCTTCTCAAGTTTGGAAGGTGTTGGTGTAACTAGTTCTTTGATTATAGTCATTTCTACACCTGAACATATATAGAATTATAAATAATGGCCTTCAAAGATATTATAAGAAAATTCTGACTTTGATTATTGGACTCCATGGCCAGAGAGGGAGGGAACAACAAAGTTCATAACTGAGTCTGCAACAAGATGTAAGATTGTATAAGAAAATTCTGACTTTGATTATTGGACTCCATGGCCAGAGAGGGAGGAAACAACAAAGTTCATAACTGAGCCTGCAACATGATTTAAGATTGTATAAGAAAGGTTAGAGGAAGAAGCGGTGGCTCCTAATCATTTCTTCACATTCTGCAACATTTAAGAAAAATTTCATGATATAGTAAACAAGTATAGAAAGTACCAAAAAGCGTCTTTTGAAGCTGTCGACATGCTCCTTGGGATCTCGTCGTGTTTGGTTGTATGCCTCATTTTTGTTCATTTCCTATAGAACAACAATATAAAATTCAATATGCATGAAAAGACTCAATATGTAGTTAGCCCCACGATTAGCAAGTTCATATTTTTTACATAATAAAAGAGTTTCCCTTGGATAAAGAAAAAAATGAAGAGAAAAAGTTATTCAAGAAAAAAAAAACATTAAGGTCAGAAGTTGCATTATACCTCAATCCAAGCAGCTAGATTAGGCCTTCCTGCAGTGATGTCATATTTCCTCACATCCAACAATGCAGGCTGGAATCTTTCAATGAAAGGAGCATAAGCAATATCCACCTGTTGCCAATGGAGTATAAATTCTGTTATTCAATTTTATTAAAGCATAATTCAAACTCATCTTCCTGTACCAAGTAGATTCCAGATTTAAAAACTTTGTTCTAATATCTTACTGATAGATATTGTATTACCTATCCTTAAATAACAATTTTAATACAGCAATTGGTTGAGAGTTCTTATAAATGCCACAATTTATACATAAAAAAAGGTTTTATTCTCACCAGACTGAACTGGCCAAGGAAAAAGGGTCCATCATCAAATTTGGAAAGAGATTTTTCGATGAAATCAAGTGCTGCACCTGGAAAAGTTTATAGATTTCAGCATTTTGCTTATTTTTGTAAATAAAAAATGTCAAAGGTAGAAGGCACTTAACATACCAGCTTCATTTGCATCTCCTTTGAATGAGGATCTTAGAGCTCCGGTGAATGAGTCAATGTAGGAAACCAACTCTTCTGCTAACTCTTTCTTTGCAGGATCCTGTTAAACATTATTTTAATTATTGATTAATTGAAGAGATGAAAACAAGACATAGAGGATGATCGGATTCTTACATCAGGGAAAAGTGATGGCCCATCAAAGTTACTGTCAATGTATTTGATCAAATCGAGAGACTCCCCTTGGACTTCATTGTTGTGTTCCAGAGCAGGTACCTGCACAAGCAATCCCGAAAGATGAAAGCAAAAACAATTTGGTATTTGCAGTTTTTTTTCCGCATGATTCTCTGGTTTTTACCAAGCCACATTTCCATATAAAGCCCCAACGAATATCAAATAATTCAAAAGTTCTAAAACAAAAAGAGCAAATCGAGAAGAAGTTTCAGCAACAATAGGGTGAAGCCTAAAGCTCTAAGAAATTACATACAAGGGCATCCAAATGTTTGCAGAATAAAATATTCCAATTCATTTGTCAGGGTGAAATTGTAAACTGGAAATGTTATTCATCAGCCATCAATTAAGCAGTGATGTTTATATATTTCTCTTTTTTTTTTTTTTCTTTTATGGAATGTTTATGAAAAGCCCCAATACGTTCTCTAGTACCAATAGAGGGTTGGGTAGTAATAGATGGGCTCCAATCAGTAATACTAACTCTAGGAAGGAGTATTATTATGGTGTGGTTGAGTACAGGGAGTATGTAAGGGGCTGTCTCTAGAATAGACTGAATAGTCTAAATTAATATCAGAGAAAATAAGAAAGTTGTTTCATAGGATGAAGTATTACAGCTATATATATAGTAGGCTCTGCTTTTCTGTCTGGGTATTATGAAATTCGTAATACATTCCTTGTGGCTAAAGGAGTGATACAGGCCACTCGAAAGTTTATAACCCACATTTTTTTAGTTCAATTCAAGCTGCCATTGTGCTTTCTTTCTTCTTCACTGTTTCTGGTTCCTATCAGTTTATATATTTCTTTGACCACGTAGGAATAATGATTACTACACCCAATATTTATACTAGAAATCAAAATACAATCTTAACAAAATTGTCTCACTTTCACATGACTCACCTTGTTAGGAGGGTAGACTTTCTCCTTGTACCAGGCAGGTCTATCTTGCAGATCAATAGGAACCAATTTTATCTTGTCCTGTAATCCCTGTTCTCTCCCAATTTATTTTAGACAAACAAAAATTTGAGTAAAAATAAAAGTGGAAGCAACATTCCGAAAGAAAGAAATAGACTTTTTGGGTATTTGAGATTGCTATCAAAGGTACTAAAAGCAAATTGTAAATTTTTTAACTAATTTTTTTAATTTTTTATAAACTGTTTTTTCTAAATCTATTTTTGGAAAAAACATTTATTTACTTATTTCTACTAAAAATAGTTTTTAAAACTAAAAAAAAATTAAAAATATAATTTTTTTTCCGCTTTTTCGATCACAATGCCAAAGGCCTTTGAAATTGACATCTATCCTAGATTAAGTACTCTTAAAACAAGAATCTCTACTAAACCATTTAGCTGAGGTAAACTGAAATCCTAATTCCAAAAAGGGGAAAGTTTATCAAGGACCAATGATGTATAAATGACAAACTCACGATTACACTTAGAACTCAAAATTTATTCAAAATAATATTGTATACAACAAAATACATATATATTGAAAATAAATTTAACTTAAGTTGTGGAAGTTAGTAGAAACAACCTTACAGTTGCGAGTAATCCACACACGCTGTGCATATGGGCAAGTGTACGATATGTACAACCTTAAACATAAACACAATCGTAAGATACATTATCACTATGTTTATTCATAAAGAAACAAAACATCAAACAATTAGAGGGCAAATAAAACTTTACCATAATTGATAAATTCACAAGCGAATAAACGGAAGAAAAAAAAAAGAACCACACCTTGTTGTTCCATCAAAGATTGGAGGTAGGTCTGAAGCAGAAGTTAGAGCTGGTGGAAGAATCTCTTTCACACTTCTGCACAGAGAAAAGAACAGAGTATATGGGAAATGATAAAAGAAAGTGGTACTAGAGTGATGTTCAGGACAGTGAGATGGGTATTTGAACCCCAGTCTCAGCCCCATCTATAGAAGACAGAATAGAATGATCCCACAAAGTGGGAAGTGATAAAAGAAATTTCTTTAGTCGTGATTTTCCATTTCCTTCATTTTTCTCGGCTACCAAACAAACTTAGAAACTTACCCAGTAGCCATGAATGCCGAAATGGGTGCAGCTTTTGAGCTCCTGAGTGACTGAAAGCAAGAAACTTGTTGATGATGAAGTGAATGAGAGAATAATTTGAAGGTAGGGAATACTGCAACTTTCCTGGAGATGAAAGGGAAAGAGAGATTGATAGAAAGATCTCTTAGAGACGTCACTGATGACGAACCAGGTAAGTAACTAACTGTCAATGCGGCCATCTTTGATTGGTTTTTTGATAGCCCCTTTGGTGATTATGTACACATGGTGATTAGGAGAAGAAACAGATATGGCTGATTCTACATACAGCCAAATTATTATTATTATTATTATTATTTCTTTTTGATAAAAATGTAAACATATTAAGAAAGAAAATTTGATTTGAATCAATGATTTATGCAGGTTGTAAAAATCGACTTAGTCAATGAATCGAAAAAGTTAGTAGGTCACTGATTTAAAATCGAACCAATTTACGTAGTATTTTCATAAAATATAATAAAATATAATATGTCTCATACAAAATAAAAATAGAGAATAAGTTGTTAGAAATCTTTTCTAGTGTACAAGAATAATATAACATATCTAATATTTTTTTTTATTTTTTTTAAAAATTAAATTTCATATATTTGTATAACTAAATATTTAATTAATTATTAAATGTAAAAGTAATTTATAACTTGAAAATACAATCAAACAAAATTTTCAAATTGTAAAAGAAAAGTAATATAAAAAAAAGTAAAAAAAATTGTAAAAATGAGTAAACAATCACACATAGAAAAAAAATAAGAATGAAGATAACATATCATTTTATAAATAAGGGTAAGTTAATTATTTAAAAACATGTTTATTTTAACTAATTTGATTAGTTTATAATTAATCCATCTGATTTTGGGGTCAATTTTTTTATTGAACCGGTTGAATTGACTTACTAACTTTAATAATTAAAATTTGTTTACAAAAAAATTAAAAAAAATCCTGAAAAACCTGTCAAAATCAGCCGGTTTTCGATTTTTCCAGTTGAACTGGCCGGATCGCTAGTTTTTCCACCGAATTGTTTCTCCTCTAGTTTTGAAAGTAAAAATCATCCAGCCTAAAGGCCGATTTCCGATTTTTCCAGTTGAACCGGCCGATCTGATTTTTACGATTATAAATTTATATTTAATCTTCCAAACAAATAGTAATTTAATTCATATTTTCATTTGTAAAAATTAAAAGATGTATTTAGTTGGAATTTAATTCATCAATATTAGTATCACATCTATACTAAATGAAATAGCTAATTTTATGTAGCCCAGTATTCAAAGGCCAAGGCAATGGGCCTTTGAAATTTTTAAAATTTTAAAGGATATATTAGTAAAATTTGATTTTTTTTTTTTTTTTTTTTTTGAAAACCATTTTAATCTAGCATTTTATTTTGAACCATCTTATTTTTTCTATACTGTCAATTTTATTTCTATATCTACTCTTTCTTCATCAAATCTCATAGAATAGTTAAAAGTTTTAAGGTAAATTCTTTATATTTACATTTTGTAATTTTTTTATAGAATTTGTTTTAGTTTATTTAATTATCAATTATTATGTCAATAGTTAGAGAGTTGAAATTTGTTATTTTGTCTAAAATAAGAGAAAGTAAAAATTATTTATTTCAATTACTTTTTATTTCTATGACTATTTGATCATTTATTATATAAAGAGTTATAATTGTTGATAATTTTGATTATAGTTCATGAATAATTGCCCTAAGCTACTTTTATTAATGATTTTTAATTTATTTCATTTTTTCTTAGATAGTGGAACGATATTATAAAAAAGAATATCATTTATTGTTGATATTTGTTTTATGTTTGGTAACTTACATCGAGAAAGATGTATTTCTAAGTATTAACAATAAAATTATCATGCAACGATTTCAAAATATGAAGAATAGAAGACAAATGTTGTTGATGTAATTGCGTTAAGTTATTAATTTGAGAATGTTAAGATGTAATGAAGTTAATATATTGACTTTATTAATATTATTATTAATTTATAATTTTATTTTAGAGTATATGTATATTATTTTATTTTTATAATTTTCAAATTAGATTCCCCTAAAATCCTAGTTTGTTTTTCTCTCAATTTTTGGCCATTATTGGCTTAAAATCATCCATCTACATCTTTTATATTTATTTATTTCTAAAATAAATGGTTATTCCACATAAATTTAGATTTTTATTTTGTTTATTTTGTTTTTTATGGTTTCATTGTCTTCTTGTGGTGTTTGGTATTGTCATTTTTTTTCGTTTTATTGCGGCATTTTTGTATGTGGACGATTCAGATAGCCAAAACATATTTGATCCAACAGAAATAATAAATCAGATTATGATCGTCAATATATTGCAAAACTAAAATTATAGGTATTCTAATCACTATAGTATTATAAAATTTATAAACTTTGAGCCGATTTATTATACTATTAACCTGGATACTATGAATTGTTTTACTGTTTCATCCTCTATGATTTTTAACAGATTTGTATTTGTTTCTACTAATGTATTGTTATAGTTTGAATCAATAAAATTAATTTTTTTTTTCAAAAAGAAAAAGACCTCCTCAAAAAAATTCATGGCTCTATCACTAATGTAGACCACGACCTAATAAGCTTTCTAATAGAAAAAATAATTTACGGTTAATTATGGATGCTAAGAGCATTTTAGCCATAGTCTTATATCCAAAAAAGAAATACTTTGTGTTTGATTTAATGGTTAAAGGTAAATCCAATAACTAAGGCTGTGTTGGACGTTGTTGTATGTCTAATGTTTATAATTTTTAAATATCAAAAATTATTTTTAGCTTTTTATTATTCGTTTCATATATATTTTTAAATTTAAGTATATGAATTATGAAAGATTAAAATTGGTAAGCTTTAACTAAAAAAATCATATTAAAAAAAATCAAAAAAATTTAATTTAAATACCAAATGAATGGGTCTAGATTTGATATGTTTTGCAATATGGAGAATAAATGATCATTTTACATAGAAAGTAAATAGAAAATTAGACTATTTGTTGATTTCATATCAATCAAGTCTTGTTAGCTTTTAAGCAGCAAAATCAAAGCTTTCATTTATATATATATATTCTTTTTCCTTTGGCTTGCAGAAAAGAGAAAAAAATTAGGAAAAAAATAAAAATAAAGAGAAAAACACAAGCACTTCTATACATGATTGAGAATTGAGATGATGTGATTTCGTAGGCCAAAGGGCATGAAGGCATAACTGTCTAGCAAATTTGCGTTTGCAGAAAACAAATTCATTACTTGTCTTAAGAATTTGATTTAGTTTCTAACTCAACAATATCTTTTCTTCTGCTTCAAAGGAAATCCCTAAAGGTGTAGGGTGCCGATAATTTCGGCATAAATCAACTACTCTCAGATGTTCTTGACTGAAGCCTGAAATAGGTATACCTACACAACACATATACCACATTGACCTTGTGCAGTATATCTTCAATTAAACAAGAGGGTAAGTTCTAAGAAGCAGAGTCAATGAAGAAGAAGAAGAAAGCATCAGATGGCAGATACCAATCAACAGCAAATTAATATGTGAAACTCAATGAAGGAAATGAAATGAAACTCAATAATATTTCATTGGCCGAATTTCGACTTCAATGGCAATATCTTTCTCGACGTAGTCGAGTAAAACCATAGCTATAATCAGGGATGACTTTATCAAGCATCATATGCCAATTACCAGACATCTATCAAAGGCTCTCCCTGTCTGTCTAGGCATCAACTCTACTATCTATTAGGACTTGTTGAAGTTTCTGAGCGTGGCTATACAATAGAAATAAAATAAATAAAAAGAAAAAAAAAAGGAAAAAAATAATTCTTTCTTTAAACTTTTCTCTGGGAGAAAGAAATCTCAGTTCAAATGAAGAAAATAAATGAAGATTATGCATCGGGCGTTTAGAACCAGCTGACCTATGTGTTGGCATTTCCAATGAGACCAGAACCTCCTCTGATCGAAATTAGAGGCCCATGAGTGGAGCTGCGACTGATCAAATGGGAATCAAGGTACAAAACTATAACAGTAATATCATCATGAAAATGTCTCCTCACACCGCGATCGATCTTTTTCAGGTCTGAGTATCTCATTTCTCTTTTCTTTGCCGCTTCACGAAGTGCAGCTTTGAGAAGTCTTCTAGCAACACCCTGCAAAAACATAAAATCTTTAAATCTATCCAGAATCAACTGCAAATAATAAATATTCTGATTTAACATTAAAACAGCATTATATATAATACAAATCCAAAATGAAATACAGTACACCCCTTCTTGACAAACATTAGCAGCTGCAATAGTGAAGCAATAAAATCAAAAACGAAAGAAAAAAAAAAAGAAGACAAAATCTCTAGATAAAATAAATACTATTTCATAGGTAAAAATCATCATAAGTTTGTTTACCAAACAGAACACGATCATTTAAAGAACACAGGAACAAAATATATTATTATTGCTTAAGAATCGAACTCAGGAAAATGATCTGCTAATTCTAACAGTGACGGCCTTATAAGTCATTCCTTGAATTTAGTTATAGACATTAGCCATAACCACAATAATTCATATACAAAAATATATATATATATATATATATATAGAATAAATAAATAAATAAAGTAAAAGTAAAAATCCTACATTACGTGAGCAATTGCAGACTATATCAACAGCTTCCTGATTGCTTAGGTGCTCCCATAAGCCATCTGATGCAAATATAAGAAACTGATCCTCAGGATAGACTTTCTTCACTGAAATCGTTGGCTCAGC
>CATIWF010011623.1:0-10104 GCA_949630135.1 Balakata baccata | reverse complement strand
CATTGAGTTGAGACTTACACCCATTAAAGTCTAAGGGTGATAAAAAAATTTTTAAAACCTATATTCATGAAGTAAAGTGTTAGATATTTGAAAAAGAAATAGTAAAAATAAAATTTCTGCAAATAATGAGCACTATAGAGTCAGTTGAGGCAAAATAGCATAGGGTGAAGAAAATTATGAAAATAATAGCTATATACGGAGGAGTTAGAGAAAGTACAAGAGTGAGAGTCATGAGCAGGCAAATATTTGGACTTGAGGTTATAAAAGGAAGAGTATCTACAAAGCAACACACGCACAATCACTCAAGAAATCAGCAAATAACAACTCAAACTTAGCTCAATTTTCAACAACTCAATTAGCTTCAGTCTCAATTAGGCAGTAGCTTCAAATTTTTTTCCAGCTCATTGTAGTTAACTCTATGCTATTTTAATTAGTAAAACCATTTTTTTTTAGCAATCACATTTATTAAATATTTATTTTCTATAGTTTTTTATTGCTCATCAGTTCAAATTTTATTACTATCAACATTATTTACTCAAATTTTTCATTCTTTAGCAATCCAATTTATGTATGCTGTCAAAGAAACTTATAAATTTATAGTCAATTTATTAGAAGTTAAGGAGCAAATTTTATTTTAGTTTGGAAATACTTTAATTTCTTGGCACACTCGCTTTTTTTTTTTTTTGCATCAAACATAAATTTGGCACATTCGGTAGGACATCTACTGAAATTGCTAGCAACATAAATTCGGCATGCCTAGTGGGACCGTTTGGTTGCTATTACTTAAGGAAACTAGATGTAAAAATGCTAAGGAGTCTCAAGGCTAAAGATCTGTTGCTTCAACAGGAGAGCACGAAAGAAGAGTTCCACACATGGTGGAACAAATTGAAAATTTGATACTTCCTCAGCATGCTAAAGAGGAAAAAAGGATCAAGAATCCATCAAGACCACAAGTATCAAGTAACAATCCATCTAACAACGTTTCAAACTTATCTGATATGTTCAGATCTTTGTACGAGGAAATGATTCAAGGGCTTAAAGCCAACGTAGCCAAACATCTGAGTCAAATAACTGAACATACAAAGAAACAAACTAGAGCCACTATTGAAAAGATGTCTCAATCCACTTCCCAGGAGAAAATTGATGGCTAGAATCGTGGGAGAACCTAAGCAATAGGTGGTTGCACCCAAACAAGACCTTGCACCAGCTAGACGACCACCTAATGAACTCGAGGGCAATACTGTAAGATTAACAACTATGAAGCAAGTGACTTCCATCAGTCACAATTTCATAATGAGGCAAGGTACACTCCTCATCTTAGAGAAAAAAAAAACCTTCAGGTCCTGGAACTGAAGGTCGCACTAGTGCTACTAACCTTAGCAGTCAACCTAGAGTCTATGGAGAACTACTATCCCTCACGAAAGGCTCGGGGGGTAGCTTATATATGACATATGGATCAGGTGTGAATAGGAAACAATAACCTCTTTTACCTTTAATGCAGGAATATGCACTGACACTAGTGCCATTATCGACATAAAGGCAAAAAAGTAGGCCATGGTGATTGTTGAGGATCCATTTTCCCCTATGGCATTAGTAAATACAATAACTTTTGACTTTAGATCTTTTTTGGATCCTAAGAAAGAAAGAGAGGCTAAAAGGTTAGTACCTAGTCCATATATTAAAAAGATTTGGGTTCCTAAAGAGCTTTTGATGCAGGATAACCTAAGAGTTCATAGAGAAAGAGATCACGCTTATATGAGGCTGATTTTTGAAGAAAAACTCTTCAGGGGCAAACACTTACTAAGGCACAAGAGAAAGGATCAGGCCTTCAAAAAGGCAGTTCTTGAAGAAAAACTACTAGAGAGCAAGTAATTACCAGCATATTAAAGGGGAGATAAGGTCAATCCAAACCTAAGTTTTCGAAGGCAGTAAATGCCTGACAAGTACCAATGCTTCAGGAGACATTCAACCTCAAAAGTAAATGAGAAAAGGCCAGTCTCTGAAAGAAATGAGCTAAGAATTAGATACTTTCCAAGGCACAAAGAAAGGAATCAAGTCCACTTAAGGCTAATTTCTGGAAAAAATGTTCGCAGGAGTAGTTTCTCACTAGGTAGAAATAGAGCTATTCTACTTCTAAGCTCTAGATGGGAAGAAATAACTAGAGAGCGCTAAAGCTCTAAGAGGGATTCAACTAGTGAAGAAAGGTTGTTTATTAGGAGAAGATTTGTGGTGCCACCTCTAGTACTAGCAAGTCAAGAATGGCACCGGGTCCAATACAGGAAATTCCCTTAGAAACTCATAAGGACCTAGAAGAGGAGGCTATAAAGGCAAAGAGCAACTGAAAAATGAAAGAAGGTTCCTACTAGGGATAGGTTAGCACCAGAGGAAGTGGACCCGCCAGAAAAGATGATTGAGAGAACCAAGTCAACAGAAGATTCAGAATCAATAAAAAGCTCTAATAAGCTAGAGTCGGAGCTAAATACCATCGAGGTAGGTGATGTTTTCATAACTTTTCAATGTAATGTTGAATCACTTATCTTTCGAGGTATATTTAAATAGAAAAAGGAGAATAGCATCAAGATAGAAGAAGTCAAGAATGGATCGACTCAAATGGCCTCCCTAGTTGCTCTCCAAAGATAGAAAAAAAAGGGTACTGAGCTAAATAGGTTTTTGTTTGTTTGTAGGCCTTAGGGCTACTGTATCAACTAACAAAAATATTTATATTATCTTGTACCTATGAAAAAGTAGGTCTTAGGGCCACTCTTCTTTGGCTCTAATTCATAGATATCATATAAAATCTAGCACACAGCATACTCAGAGGTTGGCCTAATGCCACCTTGATCCATTAATGCAATAGATAGTTGTGGTGCCTATTGTGCTTGTGTTCAATGATGTTAATTTCAATCAGTCATCAAGTATTAGATGTTAGCTCAGTTGTCACCTTTATCATCAATGCAACTGAATGGTTATAGTGCATCTGTGCAATTGTTTATTAAATCCACCAATTCAATCATTCATCATTAAGCAGTAATATCAATAGATTAGCTCAGTTGCCACCATATCATCAGTGTGAATGCATGGCTATGGTATCTTTGTGTGCAAGTGTTCGGTGTTTTCGTCACTATATTAGACACAATGCATTTCATATAAAAGGTTCACTCCTTTTAAGCCACAATCACAATCATGGTCGAAGGAAAAAAACCAGCCTTAGGGCAAACAAAATGCATCATTAGCATTACCTGGAGGATAAAGAGGTCATCGGTGTCCTTAAATCGATAGGAATTCCCTGTAGAAATTTCCAAAATTCCAGGTATTTGATTGATGTGTGTTTATTTAATATATATTTTATTGAGTAATTTCAGTATTTAATATAGGTTTTATTTTAATTTTTGATACTTATTATGTGTAAATTCTTATTTTTAGGTTTAAGAGGAGTTGGAAGTGATTAGAAGTCTTTTGGGTGTGGATTTGCATGAAAAGGAGTAATTTTATCATCACAGACGCCACAACCATTATGCACGCGATGCTAGAATGAAGCTTGAGAAGTGAAGCTACTGTCGTGGACGCAATAGTCGTCATGCACATGATGACCCGAGTTCCAGATAAGGCAATTACTATTGCATGCGTGATCACATACGCAATGCTTAGGACTGCAACAACCCGATTAAAATGCCCAAATAGAGGAATTTGAGTGAAAATTGGATTCTTAGGACCCGTGGGGTGCAATTTTAAGCAACCTAACTGGGGGAAACAACTAAGGGGATATAATTTAGCATGAAATAGGAGTCTTGGAGATTTGATGAGGTTTTTCTTCTTCCTTCCTCTCTCACTCTCACTCACACACACTCTCTCTCTTCTCTCTTCTTTCTTCTTCTTTTTCTTTTTCCCCTTGTTCTTGGCTTCTACGCTTTTATCGGGGATTTTCAGCTGGGTTTTTTAGAGCAAGTTAAGGGATTGTTGATGACAGCACCACCCATCTACTTAAAGAAAATCGTTGAGTCTATTTGAAGTTGTTTTTGAGTTTGGCTTGCAGGATTGAAGATCAACCTTCTCCAAGTTTGATCTGCTGCAATTTCTCAAGGAAGCAAGCATTTTTTTTCTCTTTATTTTGAAACTATAATGTTTTGCTTGGATATTACTATGGACATGAGCATTGTCATAGTAATGTTAGGCTAATTCCTTTTATGGATGCTTAATGAGCAACCCTAGCTTATAAAGACCTTGTTTATTTTCTATTTAACAAAAATTGATTTCCATTTTCAGTTCAATTGTTCTTCTTTGTATGATAATTGCTTGGCCACTAATTATTGACCTTGGAATGAAAATTATATGGTTGAGTTATTAGGAACATCACCTTTAATTTGACCTCAATATTGAATTAAACATTGATTAATTCTTTGGTTTGATTAGTTAATGACTTGGGTGATTATCATGGAATCATAATTCATTGAGCTTAATTGGTTATAGGGGAATGCAAGTTGGAGGATGTGAAACTAAGTACCTCAACATCCTGTTTGATAAATTTAGTAGTTTAATTGCCGTTTTAGTTCAATTTAATTTAGTTCAGTTTATTACCTTTAATCTCATCAAAATTGGATTAGTGTGTTTAGGATCATTTTTATGGTGTTCGGTGCTAAACTTGATTAGTTAGAATTTCAGCTAGCAATTCCATGAGAGAACAATCTTGAGAGTGTCTTACTAATCTATAATTGGTTCGTATACTTGCGGATTAAATCTTGAGTTTATATCGTTGATTTAGCCCTTTATATCTAAAGATGTGACTGATGCCTATATGGTCACTGGCTACACATAAAGGCCAGTAAATTTAAAGTCACCCATAAAGCATTGAATTCTCTACATTTCAAGCTAAAAATATTCTTTCTTAACATTCACTTCCCAATAAGGCCAAAATTCCCAAATTTCAGGTCATGGCATATTCATTTTAATCTAGAGACTAAGTAAGCATTAATTCGTCAGACTTAAAATTTGTATTTTTATCACATAGACCTGAAATTTATGAATTTCAGACTATGACGTAGTCATTTTTACCTAGAGACTAAGCAAGCATCAGGTGAAACTCATTAAAGCAATTACACTCTCTGGTGCAAAATCATATTCTTACATGCCAAAATATTACCCAGTACCCAATCGAGTTGAGTTTAGCAAAGATAAAGCTATGGCACATTCATTCCAGCCCAAAAACTAAATATGATTAGTAAAAATTTATTGAAGTCACCATACTTCCTAAGCTAAAACAAGTCCTTCATACCAAAAATTTAATATACAGTCTCAGAGAGCTTTTCACTATCATATCACACTACAAACTCATGGGTATTGAGTTTCAAAAATTTACCTTGTTCTTCTATATACTTGAGGAAGAAATTTCCAGTAGAAAGATTTATCACAGAGGAAATTATTTACTACAAAAATATACCAAAAACTTCATTTCAAAAGTTTACCAAATAATTTTTTGATACCATTTTAGTTCTCAAAGCTATAAAATCTCAAAAGAATTAAAGAAAAAAATTACCTATCAATGGAAGATGATTTTGTCGAGATTTGGTCTTCGCAATGGAGATTATCATATTTGTTGGATTTTTTTGGATATTGTACTGTGCAATTTAGGTATTGGCCAAATTTTTTAGTTTTCTTTTTAGATTTTTTTGTTATAAATTAAAGGAAAAGAAGAAAATTTAGAGTTTTGGCCTAAAATTCTTGGATGAGGAAATTGATTTTGTGGGTTTTGTGAGGAAGATGAAGTTAAAAAAGAAAAAGAAATGGGATTTTGGCCGAAAATGCAAAATTGAGGAAGAGGGTGTGTTTGATTTCTTGAAGATTGTTAGGTAGGAGACTCAAAAATGGAGGTTTAGAGAGTTGAGTTTGACAAAGAAGAAGAAGGAAAAGAGGGGAATAAGGAGTTTTGGCTGAAAAAGGAGGAAGAAGATGAAAAGAAAATGTTCATTTTTAGAGAATTAAAATTTTTGGATTTTTGGAGAGATAAAAATGGAGTTTTAATTTTGAAATTAATGTGAGGAGACTCATGGGAGGGAAATTCTTAGGATAAATAGTCTTTCTTTTTTTTTTTCTGCCTGTAGAATTCTCTATGGAAATCAGAAAAAAGAACATTAGGCCTCATTTTGCAAAATGACAAATGTGGACGTTTGAGGAATTTTGGGCCATTTATATCGATACAGCTATGACCACAACTGTATGTGGAGAATAATTATTTACGCTAGATTTTTGTAGATTCATAGAGTTGATATCTAAGTCCATTATAGCCAAGGCCCATAAAAAGTTTTTGGAATCTATATTTATGAAGTGCTAGATATTTGAGAAAGAAACAGTAAAAATAAAATCTCTACAAATGAGGAGCACTATATAGTCAATTGAGGCAAAATAGCAGATAATTCAGAAAATTATGGAAATAATGGCTATATATTGTGGCAGTTAAAAAAGGTGCAGGAGTATGAGTCATGAGCAGATAGTTATTTAGACCTAAGAATATAAAAGAAAGATTATCTGTAGAGTAACACACACATAATTACTCAAGACATCAGCAGATAACAATTCAAACTATAACGTCCGCTAATTTGGACAAGTCGTAAGCGTCACCAAAATAAATACATCAAATGGATTGAAGTTTAAATTGGGACCAAAGAAAATTGAGAATATAGTAATAAAAATTTAAATTTGGAATCTATTTAGAGAAATCAAAATATTTGAAATAAATTAAATAATAAAATAAATAAAATAGTGATAATTCTAGAGACATCAGAGGTCGGTTGCTAACCGACTTACAACTGCTATTTAAATGGTCAATTGGGCATTTTCTAAGTTGGTAAGTTTTACTTAAGTGCGTGTGCGTGTGCGTGTGCGTGATATGAGGGTGTGTGTGTTGTGCTTAATTGTATGTGTAAATAATAATAATAACAAACAAATAAATAATAAATAAAATAAAATAAAAATTTATTAGTTCAATATAAAAGTGAGTTTTAAATTAATAATAATAATAATAATATGTTGTTGACATTTTAAATTGAAATAGATTTTACATGTTTACATGGAATAAGATTTATGGACTGATAAACATAATAGAAGATGAAGTATAATTATGTCAATGGGTGGCTTTATGTGTGTAATTTAATAATTGTTTTGTAAGTGAATTATTATTAACTGTGGTTTGATTAGAATTTTAATATATGTTAATAAAGAAATATGTGCAGTGATAGAGGAAAATCATGTGTTAGAGACTTATGTATACATTAACAAATTACAAATAAAAGATCACATATTTAAATAAATTATTCATATGGAATTTGTGAAATATGTGGATGTAATTTCATGACTTATACCTAGACTAGAATATAATAGACAGATTGACATGTCAATTAGGGAACTATAAAGTGTGCATAATGTTGTGATACTGATATTTTATATGTATAAATGTGCTGGATTTGATATATAATAGATGCATAGCATCGAAATATTATTATGTAAATGCTGAGTTATTTACTGTAAGCCTACAAAAGCAGTCGTATTCCTTATATTTTTCTAATTCTGGTTTAAAGTATTAATGAGTAGAAAGATAAAAAAATATATAATTTTATTAGAAAATCAAGATAATAACCAGAATAGTGCATGTAACATCATCTATTTTACCGTCGTACGGTAGGATGAGAGAATATTACACAAACTTAGCTCAATTTTTAATAATTCAATTAGCTTCCGTCTTAATTTAGCAGTAGCTTCAAGTTTTTTTTCAACTCATTGTAGTTAATTCTGAGCTATTTTCATCGGTAAAGCCATTTTTATTTAGCAATCACATTTATTCAAGATTTATTTTCTTTAGTTCTTTATTATTTATCAGCTCAAATTTTATTATTGTCAATATTATCTACTTAAATTTTTCATTTTTTAGCAATCAAATTTAGGTATATTATCAAAAAAAAAAAAAAAAATAAGAATCTACTGCCAATTGACTAAAAATCAAGAACTAAATTTCATTTTAGTTTAAATACTTTTCTGGCACAATGATGCTTTCTATTTTTTTTTTTTTTTTGCAGCAAACACTATGTTTTTCTCTTAAAATAAATATTTAATGTGCTAAATGTTTAAACTCCACTTTCGGAGTATTAATATTTTTCCCCATATCAATGATTTTATTTTATTTTACTTGAGTCTATTAATAGATAATCTTTCATTAAAAAATGAATAATTATTACACCCTATTCCTATTGCATAGATTCCCATTAATTTGACTGGTATATATATATATATATATATCATGATCTAATATTTATATTTGTCTTTCACGGCAGCAAAAAGCTAGCATTCACCAAGTCCACGTGAAATGATTAAATCCTTGTCTCTATGATTTCATGATGCTTTCTGGATTCAGCCTATAAAAAAGGGTGAAGAAGAGAAATGGCCTTTCCTAATTATTGTTTCAACTTAGGGCTAAGAATCTTGGTTTTCCTATTCTTTTTTAGGAAAAGAAAAAAAAATTATGAATATTATTATATAATTACTGAATTTTATTTTTATTGCAGTAAAAATTATAATTTTTTTTGTTATAAAAAAGTTAATCATATTTTCATTTCAATAAATCACTTTCGCCAATTTTTCAATTTAGATAATCGGAAATCTAATATAACAGCCGATGTATTACCGAGAATTTGACAGTGGTAGTTGACATGTCATAGAAAATTGATTTGAAATGACTCTAATAAAATGAAAATATAGTTTATTAATTTTTTTGGAATAAAAATTTTATGATTTTACTATAATAAAAATAAAATTCAGTAACGATAGATGAAATTAATCATATTATTAGAGAGTAAAATTTGATTCTTAACCCGTGAACCCGAAAAGAATTTGGTTGAGGTCCCTTTAGCCACTGCACATATATCTATGTTTTCTTGTCATAATAGCATTTTTTTTTCCTCCTCTTCTTTTTTTTTTTTCCAAATTACAAATTAAAGCTTAATTCATGATGGATTATATATATATATATATATATATATATATATATATATATATTTCTTTATACCCTTCCAATTAAATTATTGCTGCAATAATAATTGGATTAATATCATATCATCACCATATTATACTTTTCTTTCAAGTATAATAAAGTTTATGAAAATTAACGGAATATTTTTTTTTTTTCAAAATATAGTTGTATAAATTAATGGCAATCTTTTTATTGAGTAATTTAATCCTAGCATAATTCAAGCAGATGAAATTGGTATTAGTGAAATAAGCCAAATGCATTGGCTTCATTGGCGATTGAATTTGTGTAAATGATAAGTAGTTTATTATATATGGTGTGACTTTGAATTTGGAGTCATTAATTTTTCTATAGTTTGGATTCTTAATCTTAAGGTTCTAAGATTAAATTCTGTTTAGATGCAATGTCGTATAACTTTGCGTTTGCTTTCTTTAGTTAAACCTGTAGACCATGCAAAAGCCATACCTTTCTTCATAGCCACGAGTGGCTAAGATACCAATCTTACAAATTCAACCTTCGCGACATATCTATATATATATAAGACTTTTTCTCATAATTTTCCACAGTATTAAGAACTCATCAAATATTTTTCATATATATATATATATAAACATAAATATTTATCTCAAATTAGTCATCCCGATGCCGGGGATATATGATCCTGATTCTTCTGATGATGAGTATTCACCTTCAACCAAGTTGTTTGGCCAAAGATCTCTCCGTTCCATCCTTGGAAGGGGCCCTGGTATCACCTTGTCATTTTTCTTTTCTTGCAATTAATTATTTCATAATATTTGTTTTTATTCATAATTAATTAATTAATTAATTGAGATGACTATTGAAAATAGACAATTGTTTAATATCATAATCTGGGTTCTTGACTATATATGTATATATACACAGTTGCTGATGTATTGCTGTGGAAGAACAAGTATTTATCAGCAGGAATCTTGATTGGTTTCAGTGTTATATGGCTCCTTTTCGAAGTTGTGGAGTACCATTTTATTACTCTTCTTTGTCATATACTCATGTTTTTCATGGCCATCCTCTTTATATGGTCTTATAGCGCAGGACTCATCAAAAGGTAATTAATT
>CATIWF010011621.1:0-111036 GCA_949630135.1 Balakata baccata | reverse complement strand
ATCCATACAAACTCAAATAAAACTTATATAAATATAATCAAATTAATCACAAAACAATCAAATTAATCAAACTAAAATGCAAATTACACTAATCAATAATCAATAGAAAATCAATTTTAATTCATATAAAATACAAATTATACTCAAACTAATCCATACAAAGTTACAAACTAAAACACAAATCATATAAACTATTATAAACTAAACCAATTCTAATCAATACAAAATATAAAAAGATAGATAAATAATTACAAAAAAAAACAACCGAATATGTATATATATATATATAAACCTAGTGGAACTATGGAAGGAAGACGGCGAGAAGCAACAGGCGTCTAGGGGGACGAGCGGCGATTGGCAAAGGAGCTGCAGGGGATGGGGGCATGCGAGGAGGGGGGATGGGAGGGATTGCTGCAGGGGTGGGTCAGGCTGGGTAGTTTTAGGGTTTTTTAAAAAATAAAAATTATATGAAATGGTATCGTTTCATTCTTGGGGGGGGGGGGCAAAATTTTTTTTAATGAAACGACGTTGTTTCACCAAAGTCAAAATGACGTCGTTTCATGTTTTTCTTGGACCCCTTTAAACCGGCCGGGTCATCCGGTTCCCTATTCGACCGTCGACCCAGCTGGTTTTACCCCCAGTCTGATACCTAAAACCGACCGGTCCAGTCACCGATTTTCGGTTTTTCAGGTTGAACCGGCCGGGCCGGTCTAATTTTCATAACCATGATACTAACTAATAACTGCTATATTTTTTAGTCTCTACTATCCTTTTAAAAACTCTTATATTATATTCAAATCATCAACTTATATATCTATAATATAATTTTCAGCAAATTACTTTCGTCTTTCACTTGAGCCATATTTGGCAATCATTAAAGAAACTCCCTAACCTTAAGCAAAGTCACAGATAAATATGACAATCAAAGAAATTCAAAACGGAAATAGAAAGAAAGACAAAATTGATCTTGACATTGAAAAGAAAAATAAAAGAGAAAAAAGTAAATAAATCAATGAAAAAGGATAAGCATGCTTGAAATTTGAACTAGATGAGAGATTTCTGACCTCCAATTTGTGAGCATTGTCAAAGACTCTCCGGATAGCATCGACATGGATGGATATGGGAAGAAGTTTTTTTTTTTTTTAAACTAAATAGTTCAGAAATTTTTTATTTATTATTATATATATATTTTAAATTTTTTATCAGTTTTTTATCAATAATTTTTTAAAATAAAAAAAGTTTATTTTATAAATTTTATTGAAATCCATTACTATAGATAATGAAGTTTTTCTAAATTTATTGGGGTCCATATATTAAAAATTAAGGAGCTATTTTAATTTATTGCATATATAATTATAGTTTTTTAAAAATTTGTGAGGTCCAATGATTCCACTTATTATAAAGTGCATCTGCTTCTGGGTACAAATAGAGAGCTTTCTTTAGACAATAGCTAGAATCAATATAACAATATGAAGTTAATTTCACTGATGATTATTATACTTTTAATAATTTGTGCAAAAATAACTTGTCAATTTTTTCCCATAAAAATCAATAAACTTCATTTTTTTCCCATAAAAATCACTTATGACAATTTTCTCACCGGATTGCTGATGAAGTGGCACCAAAATGTTGACTGGTAATGCCACATCATTATCCACGTAGATGTCATGTCAGCAAGTTCAAAAAATTGTCATGTCAGCAAGTCATTGTATACATCAGCAATCTAGTAAGGAAATTACTGAAAATGATTTTTATAGGAAAAAATGAAGTTCATTGATTTTTATGGAAAAAAATAACTAAAAAAGTAATTTTTACGCAAGTTATCGAAAATATAATAACCTTCGGTAAAATTAATCCAACAATATGAGATAAATAAAAAAATAATGGCACTCAAGTGTTTCCTGAATACACTATAAATATTTTTGTCACTCAGCTTTTAGAGAAAATTCCCAAAAACCATGTCTCCCACAAAATATTCTCCAAAAGAATTAATCTTTGGCTTTTCTTAGACTGCTTGGCTTTATCTTTCTCAAATTTGCAATGACAAAAATGGCTTGAGAATTTACCTATTTATTGGCAAAGTTACCTTGCTTTCATTTGGTCCGAACATATTGAGTCGAAAGTTGGTCCAATTGCATTCTTTTTTTAAAAAAAAAAAATTAAATAGTAGTTGCGAGCACCCCACATGAGGAAGGATCCACACACCAACAAATCTCTCCCTTCTGACCATATGGGCGGTTGCACCATTCCAACAACTAATTGACATAATTCACAATTCAATTTTGGCATAATCTTTCTCAATTAACATGTTTAATCCATTTTCTTCTATATGGATCTTTTCAAGCTGTAGTAGCTTCTCATCTATGACATTTCTGATCAAGTGATATCTTACATCAATATGCTTCGATCTTGAATGAAATGAGACATTCTTCCTAAGATGAATAACGCTTTGGTTATTACAGAACAATTGATATGTCTTGTTGTAACCCAAATTCTTTTGAAAATTTCTTCATCCATAGCAACTCTTTACATGCTTCAATTGCTAGAATATACTCTGCTTCAGTACTTGACAGTGCGATACACTTTTGTAATTTTGATTGCCATGACACAACTCTTTGCAAAAGTGATTAGATAACCTGAAGTAGATTTTCTTGATTCGACATCGCTAGTCATATATGTTTCATTATATCCAACCAACATAAATTTAGTATCTCTAAAATATAAGCATATTTTGGAAGTATCTCGAAGATACTTAAAAATCCACTTTACTACAGCGCAATGTTCCTTTCCAGGACTAAAAAGAAATCTGCTCACTACTCTAATTGCATGAGCGATATCTAGTTGGGTACACACCATGGCATACATCAAACTTTCCACTACTGAAGCATAAGGAACCTTGTTCATATCTTCCTTCTCTTCATCTATGGAAAGGCTTTTGCATGGAACTGAGATTAAAGTAATTAGCAAGAGGACAACTAACCATTTTAACATTGTCCATTTGAAATCTCTAAAGGACTTTCTAAATGTACTTTGCTTATGACAACCATAACTTTTTGGCACTTCTGTCTCTAATAATCTTCATGCCAAGAATTTGCTATGTTGGCCCTAAGTCTTTCATGGTAAAAGACTTGCTCAATTGCTTCTTCAAGCCATTGATTTTTGAAATATTCTAGCCAACAGTCAACATCTCATCCATAAATAGCAAAAGAATAATAAAATCTTCTTCAGAGAATTTTTGCATAAACACATAATGGTATGAAGAACTCTTCTTATAGCCTTGCTCCCTTATAATAGACTCAAACTTCTTATACCATTGCCTTAGTGCCTCATTTAAGTCGTAGAGACTTTTCTTCAATTTGCAAACATAGTCCTCTTTTCCCTTATGCTTGAACCCTCTGGCTGCTCTATTCATATCTCCTTTTCTATGTCACCATATAGGAAGACAGTTTTAACATCTATTTGCTCAACCTTTAGGTCAAGACTTATTGTTAATCTGAGCATTGTATGGATGAATGTCATTTTCATAATTGGAGAGAAAATCTCATCAAAGTCAATTCCTTTCCTTTATCTAAACCCCTTGACATTCAATCTAGCTTTTAATCTTTAATGGGAATCATTCTCCTCATGTTTGATTTTGAACACCTATTTGTTTTCAAAGGCTTCTTGCCTTTTGGCAGCTTCACCAGTTCAAAAGACTTATTCTTATGTAAGAATTTCATCTAATCTTGCATGGCTTCAATCCATTTGTCTTTGCTAATTAGCCATAGCTTCTTCGAAGCACTATAGTTCTCCCTCGTCAGTGAGTAGCACATATTCAATGGTTGGGTATCTTATAGAAGGTTGTCTCATTTTACTACTCCTCGAAGGAGTTGGGAGGGCATAAGTGTCTAATTATAAACATCATCATCGTCTAGATTGTCTTCCAGAGGAGCATTATTTTCTTCAAATAGATCAACATTATCTTCATCTCCAACTTGTCTCAGCACCGGTGTTGTAGGAATCAATTCCAAATTTGTTAAGTCACCATTGTAATTAGGAACATCTGTCTTCATCCTAATAATATCTTCAATGTTCTCATTCACAAAAACAACATTACGGCTGCTGACGAGTTTTTTCTCCACTAGATCATAAAAATTGTTGCCAAGATAATCTTTTGTCATAGCTAAGAAAAACACACGGTCGTGTTTTGATATCAAGCTTAGTCCTCTCATCTTTTAGAATGTGCACATGAGCCTTGCAACCAAAAAGCCATAGATAATAATAGAAAACATCTTTTCCTAACCACGCCTTCTTTGGAACATCTAGCTTTAGAGTGACAAAGGGAGAAATATTAAATACGTGGGCAGTTGTGTGTAAAGCTTATCCTTAAAATGTTTTAGGAAACTTTCAATGTGAGAGCAAACATCTGACTCTCTCCATCAAAGTTTTGTTCATCTTTTTAGCCAAGCCATTCGACTGCAGTGTTTTTAGAGGGACAGGGTCCACTGTATTCTCCTTCGTTATTTGTCTAGATGCAATTCAATTTCTTCCCAGTTTCTCTTTCAACTAAAGCATGAAATTCTTTAAAGATATTAAACACCTAATCCTTTGTCTTTAAATTGTATATCCATGTCTTCCTCAAATGATCATCAATGAAAGTCACAAAGTTCTAAGCACTACTAAGTGACTTTGGCATTGGCCCATATAAATTTGAATGGATCAGATCTAACACATTCTTTATTCTGAAGGAGGGGAACTCTTGAAAGTAACTTTGTTTTACTTTCCAACTAGACAATCATAACATCGTTCCAAATGCATTTCATCCATTCCAGGTAACATTTTCTTCTTGACCAGGCTTGTCATTTCTTTCTCACTCATGTGACCGAGTCTCTTGTGCCATAATTGAATTGCAGTCTTTCTCCACTGCATTTATAGTATCGTTGGAGAGCTTTGCATGCATCACATACAAGGTTGTATGCTTTGTACCTTTGGCCACCACCAAGAAATCTTTAGTGAGCTTCCATTAGTTATTGAAGAAGGTATTGTAGAATCCTACATCATCAATTTTGCCAACAAATATCAAATTTAGGTGAATATCTAAAATATGCCTAACATCTCTCAAGATTAGTTTGGTGTCATTCCTTGTCTCGAGATAAAAATCTCCCATGCCAACAACTTTTGACATATTATTATTTTCACTAGTTATTGAAGAAGGTATTGCAGAAACTTGCATTATCGAGTCTGCCTACAAAGATAAAATTCAGACGAATATCTAGAATATGCTTGACATCTCTTAGGACTATTCTAGTACCATTCCTTGTCTTGGGATAAAAAATCTCCTTTGTCAACAACTTTTAACATATATAATTTCCCAACTTCATAGTGCTAAAATCTCCTGCTGTATAGGATGAGAAGAATTCTTTCAAGATGTTGCATGAATGGTAGCACCATTGTCGATCACCCGGCTAGTCTCATTAGATGCAAGATTGATAATATCATCATAAATTACATGGAATTTGTTTATGGCATTTGTTTGTTTGTCATCACTATTGTCTTTTTTCTTCACTTCTTTGCCTTTATGTTCCTTCTTGAACTTTCAATAGTATTTCTTGATGTGACCATTCCTTTTACAGATGACATTCAATATTAGCATATATGTTCGACTTGCCTTTGCTCTCTAGACTTCTGTTCTCTAAATTGGCTCCTTCCTCTGGAATCTGTAACTAAAACATATAGCTGTGATGAAGAAGATGAGATTTGTAATCCCCTTCTCATTTCTTCATCTAGCATACTACTTTTGACAGATGCCAAGTTGACTACACCATTAAGTGCAGTATTGATGATAGAAATCTTCAGAATTTTCCACAACTTTGGTAAGGAACCTAACACTAGCTGGGCAAATACTTCTTCATCCAAATTTATGCCCATTCTGGATAGCTGGTCCATGATCCGTTGCATAACTCCCTTCTTTTGTGTCAATTTTATCAAAATAAAACAATTAATTATTGCGTGTCTTTGATGCATAGAGTTGTTTAAGTTTATTCTACAATGTTCGGGCATGAGTCTCATTGCAGATGAGTTGGTACACGTTGTCTTCGACAAATTGTCAGATAAAGCCGCACACTTGCTCGTGCTCAAACTCCCATTTCTCATATATTTTATCATTAGGTTTAGTTGTACTAAATACCGACATATGCATTTTCATCACAAATAGGAGATCCTTCATTTTGCTTCTCCATATGTGGTAATTTGTGTCATTTAAGCTGATCATTTTGGCAGTCATTGCCTTTTTTCTAATATAGAAGATCAATTATGCTGTAACCATAGAGCATACAAAATTTTATGGGACTACCAAACTGGCTCTAATATTGTTGAGCCCAGAGGGTAAAATAATAAAATAAATGTGGAATAAAAATAATAAGCAAAAATAACACCAGCAATTTAATGTGGTTCACTTTTTAAGTTGGGTTACATCCATAGGACAAATTCAGAAATATTTTTTTTATACTAATAAAAGTTATGGGTACAAATAAAGTATTCTCTAGATAATAACTAGAGTTAATATAACAATACGAGATAAACCCAAAAATAGTGGCACCCAAATATTTTCAAAAAATACTGCAAATATTTTTTTCACTAAATTTATCACTTAATCTTTTTTGAGAAAATTCTCAAAAATCAGATCTCTCACGAAACATTCAACAAAGGAATTAATCCTCTGGCTTTTTTTGGACTGCTTGGCTTTGCCTTCTCAAATTTGAAGTGACTAAAATGGCTTGAGAATTTGCCTAGTCACTTTGCTTTCACTTGACCAAAATTTGGTCTAAACATATTCAGAGGAAAATTGACGCCATTGCTTTTTTTTTTTTTTGAATTAAATGGTGGTTGTGAGCGCCACACACCAACAAGAAGAACAATTTATAAACAAATTTGCGTATAAGATTGTCTTCACCTCACTATTTCTGCACAACAGATAGTCAGCTAATAACAGTTAGTCAGGTCATAATGTTCTTTGAGCGGGATGCTGCTTTGCTTGGTTGTTGCCAAAATCCATCTCCATGGTTTTGTTTTAATTTAGGTACATCTGTTTGAGTTGTTTTTTTTTTTTTGGCTCCACCCAATCTCCGTTCAGAAGAACTCTTATTCAGTCTAGCAAATACCCATTTAAGATTGAATAGGAATGGGATAAGACACACACATATATATATATATATCCTCCCTAATTGTTTTGTTTTGCTATTTTACCCCTTAAAATTTTTTTTTGATCCACTTAGTTCCTGTATCCAATTTTTGTCCATTCTACCACCTACTAATTATATAAAATGTTACATTTAGCTCCCGATTGTTGACATGACAAGAGTGTGGATATATAATAAGCATTGTACAATGTGCGTAGAGTGAAAATTATATTGTAATTGATTAGAAGTCAAATGCAATATTTTACAAAATTAAGAAGTGATAGAATATGACTAAAAATTGAATATATGAGGCTAAGTGGACAAAAATTTTTTTTGGACAAGACAATTACGAAGAATGATATATTTCTTATGCCAGTTGGAATTCATAAAATTCAGCACCATAACCATCTCTGCTGCATTGTTAACTTCAACAAGAATTTTACGCCAACCCCTCTCTCAAATATTAGTCCTTGCTTTTAAACTTAATTAGTCTATTTATTTTCTGAAGAATCATAAATAGATACAATATCACTGCATCTAAATAAAACTTTCCCTTTTAAAGAAAACTTTTGCCTCAAATGTTGTCAATTTTGTGAAAACAATACAACTTTTCACTTGTTTTTCAGCTCTAGCTTTTATTACTACTACTTTACTATTCTCACTCAATTTTAAATTTTCAAAAAGGGATATTATAGTCAATTTTTTTAGAAAATTTTAGTGCCAAATCCAACAGGACAAACATTTTGAGAGTATCATTTTCTTTTCCTCAATTTTTAGTTATTATAAAGAAAAACAGTTGAAATCCATATATGGTTTCAGGATATATATATAAGAGAAAGTAGAAGATGAGATTTAGGGAAAAAAAAGGTGAGATATATGGATCGGGAATGGGTATTTTGCAATTTTATTTTTTTGTAGGTTTTTTCCTTTAGCTTTTCAAAGTCAGCTAATGAAAAAAAAAGATTAGCACATATATATATAATCATAATATTATTTGGTGTAATAGTATTCATAAATTATTGTTGAACATTTTCAGATTATTAAATCTCAATATGTCAAATAACTATCATACATGATTGATATGAAAAATATATTGTATTTTTTTCTAGTGATAAGTTCATCTATCAACGAGTTTGATTTTATGTAAATCAAAAAAAGTATGTATTGCTAAAAAAGTGATTCTACAAATCAATGAAAAAGCAAAAGGTTACGTGGTATCAGAGCAACCCATGACATCCCAGTCATATTCTGCTGTTCGGGTTTCTCTTTGTTCTGCTCTTTTTTTGTGTTTTGGCTTGAAGCAAATGATTGTCTTGCTTAGTTCTAGAGAGAAAATTTTTCACCACCCTAGTTTTTAGTTAGTGCGGTTTTTCTCCTCAATTATTGATAAAATAATTATTGCTTATATATATTATATATAATAGAAAAGTCACCTGAGGGAGTCAATTTCCAGAAGCTTTTATGTTCCCCCACATAAGGAAGGAGAGGGAGGGGGCACCGCTGCAATGTAGAGAAGGACTGTTTGTGGGAGACAATTATTAAAAAGCATCCAATTCCACGCACCATATTGATCGACAAAATGAGCAACAAGTTGATAAATAATATTGGGATCAATAGGCCCAGAAGCCAAATTGTAAAGGACATCATCCACTCCAGGAACCCAATTATCAAAAAAGAAACTAATTCTGCTTCCATCTCCCGTAGACCAGATAATATTTTCTTTCATATTCCTCCAATTTCCGTAGATACCCTTCCAAAAGTTAGAGCAAGAATTAGGAGAAGTGGGTAAGTTACCATTGTGAGGGTCCAAATTGTATTTCGAACAGAGGATTTGAGCCCAAAGAGGGCTAGAATTCTGAAACAAATACCACTACATCTTCGTATGAAAAGCCAGATTCAGATTTTCTAAACTTCTCATAGCATGACCACCCTCTTCCTTGTTCTTCTGGATTTTCTCCCATCTAGCCAAGGCAATGCCTTTTTTTAATCCTTTATCAATCTTTAGTATCATTAAATTATTGACTAATTATTTATTCTTGATCGATTTTAGCGAAGATTCGGGGTTTAAAAAGCAATATGCATGTCAGAAATAAATAAAATAAGAATTGACGAGCAGGTGCATTTACTCAGCTAATAATTGTTAGTTAGCTAACAATAATTAGTTAGCTAGTTAGCTAACGATAGTTAGTTAGCTCTTAGTATTCTTTCTATATATCCTATAAAAGAAGGATAACAACAAATGCATTTCAATTATCAAAAACCCTATCAGCTTTGTCTTCATATCGGAGGAAATGGGTTTGTCAATAAAGCTTTTTGTAACAGCTATGGCTTTGACTGGAATGCTGCTTTGCTTGGTTGATGCAAAAATCCATCACCATGATTTTGTTGTAAGTTTTTTTTTTTTTAATATGTACATCAACCCTTACATTATCTTACTACAGACTTGTAATCAACAATCTTTTATTTAATTTTTTTAGATGATATTTGTTTTAACCCATGTAATATTTAATATTTGTTGGTTCAATAACTACCATTTTTCAATTTTATTGATATTAGTTTAAATTTAATCATCATCTTTCACCTAATGTAAGTGAAGGATATTAAAGAAAGAGGACTTATGTGGTGCACCCGGTGTAAATTACACTTGATACTTTAAAACTATTGGATCATCAACTTTTAATCTCAACCATTCATTATCAACAGATGAGATTAAAAGTTTATAATCTAATGATTTTAAGGCACTTGATATAAATTAAACCGGGTACACCATAAAATTTCTCTTAAAGAAAAATAATAGAGAAATTTTTGTGTTGTTAGTATATTTAACTTTTTGATTAAGTGCATAGGTTGGGGGAGCTAGTGTGGTTGCCTATGTATTCTGTTTTCAAGAATTGCAACTTTTCATAGAAAATTACATTCCAAAGGTTGATATTGGCCCTATAACAAATGGCTCTTCCGCATGTTAAAATGGAAACACACACAGACACATATATATATATATATCCCTTTTTACCATTTTTTTCTTTTGATCATTTTTTTTTGTCCTATTATATTTCTTTTTTGATCTATTTTACCTCTTAAAAATTTAAATTTTTATTATAATATATCTTTTGTCATACCAAAAAATAGTGTCATGCACCAATGATTTTCCAAGATACGATAATAGCTAGATGTACTGTGTTTTTTTGAAATATTAAAAGATAAAATAGACCACAAAACGAAGTATAATGAGTAATTAGAATTAAAAACCAATCAAAAGACAAATTAGCAAAAATTGACAAATACAAGTAGGTAGATATACCTTATGCCTTTGAAAATTCTAATTTTTTTTTTCTTTTTTTATTGATGGTGTGGCAAATTCTTCAGATTAAAGAGAAGAATTTTACAAGATTATGCGGTACAAGATCTGTAATGGTTGTGAACGAAAGCCTTCCAGGGCCAACTATTTATGTGAATAAGGGCGACACTTTATATGTTAATGTTCACAATCAAGGGCAGTTTAGAGTCACCATTCACTGGCATGTATACTAATCCTCCCATTTCTATTTTAAATACATTAGTCTGCATCAAATACTTTAAATCAAGAATCATCCTCTAACATTTGTATTTCTAACTACTTAATTTTGATGATTGTAGGCATGGAGTGAAGCAACCAAGAAACCCATGGTCTGATGGTCCAGAATACATCACACAATGTGCAATTAAGCCTGGCACTAACTTCACCTATGAGGTTATATTTTCAGATGAGGAAGGTACTCTTTGGTGGCATGCCCATAATGAGTGGACAAGAAACACTGTCCATGGAGCCATTGTCATTTATCCTGAAGATGGAACCTCATATCCTTTCCCCCAACCTAATGGAGAACAAGTCCTGGTTCTGGGTACCCAAAACAGTCTCTATTATTTTCATGTTTTCCAACAAATTTGTTACTTAATTTTTTCTATATATTGCTTTGCAGGTTCATGGTACAAATATGAAGTGAATTTAGCGGTTGAAGAGGACCTTCAAACTGGGTCGGATTTACCACAATCAGATGCTTACACAATTAATGGCCAACCAGGAGACTTTTGTAATTGCTCTAAAGGTATCTAATTGCATTAAGACAAATATTAATTTGAACCCGTAATTTCTTAGTTGAATGTGCAAATTGTGAGCTCATTGATTGGATAACTTGTTTCGATTGCAGAATCAACATACCGTTGGCAAGTCGATTATGGGAAAACTTATCTTATTCGAATAGTAAATGCGTTGATGAATGCACAGGCATTTTTCGCAATCGCTGAGCACAACCTGACAGTTGTAGGAATGGATGCAGCTTACTTAAAACCCTTTGAAACCAGCTATATAGTGATAGCTCCAGGACAAACCATGGATGTCCTTTTGACAGTAAACCAGTCTCTTGGCCAATATTATATGGCTGGTAGACAATCATATACAGGGTATTCAGACTTTACTGATTTTGACAACACAAATGTTACTGCAGTTCTTGAATACAGAGGCAACTATACACCCAGGGCTGCTCCTTCTTTCCCGTCCGATACACTTCCTTTATACCATGATTATCAAGCTGAAGTTCGTTTCAAAAATCAGCTCAGGAGCCTTTTTGTGCAGGATGTACCCAAAAATATTACAACAAAAATGTATATAACTGTATCTGTGAATGTAAACTATGTCAATGGAAATGCTAATGTGACACTGGCTGCAAGCCTAAACAATCTGACATGGGTGAATCCCCAAACCGACGTGCTTCAAGCCTACTTCAAGTAAGTCTAATATTTATCTTCAATTACTCTTTATAAGTACTTTAACATATAATAATTATTCCGATAGTCCTACAAATGATGAATCTGAATGTATAATATTCGTTACAGCAACATGAGTGGTTTCTACACTGAAGACTTCCCAGACATGCCTCCGAGTCTTTGGGATTTCGTTGGAGATGATTATCCTTCAAATAATGCGTCTATACTGGGGACCAAAGTGAAGGTGCTAGAATATGGGGAAGAAGTAGAAATGGTGTTTCAATCAACAAATCTAGGGTCTCAAGCAGAGGATCACCCAATGCATCTGCATGGCCATAGCTTTTATGTGGTAGGAAGTGGAGATGGCAATTTTGATTTTGAAGAGGATCCCAAAGGGTACAATTTGATTGACCCACCAGCTCTGAACACTGCTACAGCTCCTAAGTATGGATGGCTTGCTGTTAGATATTATGCACGAAATCCTGGTAAGTTTTTAATTTAATCATGATTGTTCTTATTATTTATTGACCAAGTATAAACACTGAAAATGGATTGTGTATATTTTGTTAATCTGTGTAGGAGTATGGCTGTGGCATTGTCATTTAGACCACCATTTAACTTATGGAATGGCAACAGTTATTATAGTGAGGAATGGTGGAACTCCTGAAACGTCATTGCGCAATCCCCCAGCATATATGCCTCCTTGTGATTATGCTCCCTTGATTCAACTTTTGAGATCAGAATATTAATTAATATTTATTTCTCTAATAAAAATTGGTTATAAATTAAATTTTTGTAAATTTTTTATTTGGTTGTTGAGCATAATAATAATAATAATAATAATAATAATAATAATAATTATTATTATTATTATTATTATGGGTCATTCTACGGTATGCCAGAACACTAATACTCCACAATATAAACGATTGGAATAGAATGTAATGATATGAGTTGTTCATTGAATTACAACTAGTTACCTATTGATAAAACTTATTAAAAATTAATTTAATTTGTTGTCGGGTTATATCTCATTGTGAAATAAAATAAAAGACAATTTCAGTATAAGAGATTGGCATGCATGTGGACTCAAAAATAAATTATCTTATTGAATCCTAACTAATTAATTTATTAAGTAAAAAAAATTAATTTTAATATTAATATTGTAATAGAAAATATTTAAAATAATACAAATATTAATATAAATAATATAATTTAAATATTTAATCTTTTAATAGAAAAATATTTAAATAAATATAAAATAATATAAAATAAAAATAAATTCAAATTCAAATTATATTTAAATGGAGGTAATAGTAAATATTATTTTTCTAGTAATAATAGATTATGCATGGTAAATTTTGATGATAAATTTATAGATTATTGTCTATCGTTTTAAACTTGATTGTTTATCATTTTAAACTTAATTGCTTATCGCATATTCATTATTTATTGGTTGAATGTTTTTTTTTTATTACTCATTATTTTGAATCTTATTGTTAATCGTTTTAAACTTGATTGTTTATTATTCTGAATTTAATTATTTATCGCATATTTGTTGCTTATAACACATTTTTTTTATTACTTTTTATTTTATTTAATTACTTATTCATATCTAAGTTAATTAATTAAGTTAAAGAATTTAATAAGTAATAAAATTAATAAAATAAAATAATTTAAATATTTAGTATTTAATAGAAAAATATTTAAAATAATATAAATATTACATAAAATAGTATAACATAATATAAAATTAAATTATTATTATATTATATTAAAATAAATAAAATAATATAATTAACAAATACATCAAAACTAATATTTTTTATCCAAAACAATAAATAACAAATAATTAAAACACTCAATAATACTAAATAGTTAAATTAATTAATTTAATAAGTAATAAAAATTAATAAAATAAAATAATTCACATATTTAATATTTTAATAAAAAAATTTAAATGATATAAATATTATATAAAATAATAATAAAATGAAATGGAATTAAATAAAAAATAAATTAAATTAAAATAATATTTATATGGATGTAATAATAAATATTACTTTCTTAGTAATAATAAATTATATATGGTGAATTATGACGATGAATTCATAGGTTTGTTGATAAGAATTTGACTGTCCATCCTTTTAAATTTGATTATACATCGTTCTAAATTTGATTGTTTATTACATACTCATCACTTATTAGTTCAAATTTATTTTTTTATTGTTTATCTTTTTGAACTTTATTGTCCATAATTTTAAACTTGATTGCGCATTGTTCTGAATTTAATTACTTATCACATATTTATCACTTATAGATTTAAATTTTTTTTATTATATATCATTTTGAACTTTATTATCTATCATTTTAAAATTGATCGATCATCATTATGAATTTGATTATTTATCGCATATTCATCACTTATAAGTTCAATATATATTTTTTAATTGTTTATCATTTTGAATTTTATTGTCCATAGTTTTAAACTTGATCACTCATCGCTTTGAACTTAATTGCTCATCACATATTCATAATTCATAGATTCAATATTTATTTTTTAATTGTATATTGTTTTGAACTTTATTGTTCAATATTTTAAAATTCATTATTCATCGTTCTGAACTTGATTGTTCATCGCATTTCATTGTTATAATAATTTTTTTATTAATTATTAAGTTATTTAACTATTTTAGTACTTATTAATATTTGAGTTAATTAATTTGATAAGTAATAAAATAATTTAAATATTTAATATTTTAATAGAAAAGTATTTAAAATAATATGAATATTACACAAAATACTATAAAAAATATAATATAAAAAAATAAATCAAATTAAAATAATATTAAATATTAAATTATATTATGTTAGGATAAGTAAAATAATATAATTCATAAATATATCAAAATTAATATTTTTCATCCAAAACAATAAATAACATATAATTGAAACCTTAATAATATAAAATAATTAAGCTAATTAAATTAATAAGTAATGAAAATTAATAAAATATATAATATAATATTAATATTTTAATAGAAAGTATTTAAATAATATAAATAAATATAAAATAAAGAATAAATCAAATTAAAATAATATTTATATGGAGGTAATAGTAAATATTGTTCTTCTAATAATAATAAATTATGTATGATGTATTACGGTGGTAAATTTATAAGTTTATTGATTAGAATTTGATTGTCCATTATTTTGAACTTTATTATTCATCATTTTAAACTTGAGTATTTATCATTCTAAACTTGATTATTTATCATTCTAAACTTGATTATTCATCGTATATTCATCATTTATAAGTTTAATTTTATTTTTAATTGTATGTCATTTTGAACTTTTTTGTCCATCGTTTTAAACTTATTACTCATTGCATGTTTATTGTATGTGACAACTTTTTTATTAGTTATTAAGTTATTTAATTAATTTATTACTTATTAATATCTAAGTTAATTAATTAAAATAATTAATTTAATAAGTAATAAAATTAATAAAATAAAATAATTTAAACATTTAATATTTTAGTAGAAAATATTTCACATAATATGAATATTACACAAAATAATATAAAAACATTATAATATAAAATAAAAAATAAATCAAGTTAAAATAATATTTATATTATATTAAAATAAATAAAATAGTATAATTTACAAATATATCAAAATTAATATTTTTTTTATCCAAAACAATAAATAACATATAATTCAAACACTCAATAATATTAAATAATTAAGTTAATTAATTTAATATGTAATAAACATTAAGAAAATATTTAATATTTTAATAGAAAAATATTTAAATAATATAAATAAATAATAAAAAATATAAAAATCAAATAATATGAAGTAAAAATTAAATTAAAATATTATTTATATGGAGGTAATAGTAAATATTATTCTTCTAGTAATAATAAATTATATATGGTGTATTATGGTGATGAATATATCGGTTTATTGATTGTTCATTATTATTAACTTTATTATTCATTGTGTGTTAATTACTTATAAGTTATAACACATTTTTTATTTTTATTACTTATTAATAACTAAGTTAATTAATCACATTAATTAATTTAATTTAATAAAATAAATAATATAAAATAAAAATAATATTAATATTAAACTTATATTAGAATAATTAAAATAATATAATTCACACAAATATTTTAAAGTTAATATTTTTTCATCCAAAACAATAAATAACAGATAATTTAAACACTCAATGATACCAAATAATTAAGTTAATTAATTTAATAAGTAAGAAAATTAACGAAATAAAATAATTTAGATATTTAATATTTTAATGTTAAATATTTAAAATATTAAAATATTTTGGTGATGAATATTAAAATAAAATAATTTAATATCGAAAATGATATTTATATATTATTTTTTTTAGTAATAATAAATTATATATGATGAATTATAGTGATGAATTTATACGTTTATTGATTTGAATTTAATTATTCATCGTTTTGAACTTTATTATTTATTGTTTTAAATTTGATTGCTCATTTTTCTGAATTTGATTACTCATCACATGTTCATCACTTATAGTTGTTTTGAACTTTATTATCCATCCTTTTAAACTTAATTGTTTATTATTTTAAATTTTATTGCCCATCGCATGTTTATCATTTATAACATATTTTTTATTACTTTTTATTACTTATTAAATTATTATATTACTTATTAATGTCTAAGTTAATTAATTAACTTAATTAATTTAACGAGTAATAACATTAATAAAATAAAATAATTTAAATATTTAAGTCTTTAAGTATTAATAAATAAATCAAATTTTATTCGTGCTTTAATTAACAAATCTTCAAAATGATGAAGATGTAGATTTATTGAAATAATATAAATGTAGATTTGTTAAATCTTTCATATTATTAAATTATTTATTTAACAAGTTATTTAACGAATTGTATATATTTATATTGTTAAAATAAAATAATAAAAAAATAAAAAATAACTCAAATTAAAATAATTTTTATTTTAATTTTATATTAAAATAAATAAATTAATATAATTCACAAATTTAGAATACACATAATTTTTTTCTTTTTTTTTTCTCTATTTGGACATTTAAAAGAATGAGAAGAAAAGAAGAAGATAATTAAAATATGCAATGCATAAAAAGAAGAAGAAAGTGAAAAAAAAAAGTCTTATTTTGTAAATAGGACAAAATGCTCGTTCACCTAGAGAGGATAGATATTGTTCTCAAAGGTGGGATCCATTGTAATTAACAAGCTCGGCTAGTTAAAGATTCTTATGTGACCTACATGTTCCTGTAAAATAGGTAAATTTCTATTATTATATTAGCATCCTATTACTAACATACTGATACGTCAGTGTACTATAGAATGAGCCAATTATTATTATTATTATTATTTGAAAAAAGAAAAATTAAGAATGCAAAAAGTTTAACATATATGTAACCCCAGAGTTTTTCAATTTTTTTCAATTTATCCTCTAGATCGGTTTTTGATACCAATTGCCCATTGTATTCCATTTTTAGTTCAATTTGCCCCATGTGAATTTTTAAAAACGTAACAATTTGTCCTTCTATGCTAAGGTGGCAGCTGGAATGTGATTTTACATTTTTAATGTGATTCTGATTGGCACATTAGCATGATGGTGCAAATTGTTACTTTCTAAAAATTTTGCAGGGGCAAATTGGACCAAAAATGAATTTCAATAAGCAACGGATGCTAAAAACTAATATAGGGGGGCAAACTGAAAAAAATGAAAAATTTATGGGGCTGATGATTGGTTTAGCCAATGCAAAACTATAAAATAGCAGCAAATATCCCAAGATCATTTTGTGGTGTGTAGCTCCACTAATGTCTCCAAGGAGAGGAAGATTGACACTAGTAGGGGGAACCTCATGCCAAGAGAATGACTCATCTTTGGATGCCGGGTAGGGGACATCAAAAGAGTTGAATCATCATTGCTATTTATTTCAATTCTTCCATGAAGGGACGTCAAGAGAGTTTTTGAAAGTGGTCCCTGGTCATATGATAATCACTTGTTCATACTTCACTATCTCCAACCAAATGATATGCCTCGTCCGGTGCCCTTGCTTTATGTCGACTTTTTGGATTCAGGTCTATGACCTACAGTTGGGGAACTTTATTGGTTCTTTCCCGGCGTAGGATTAGAGCAACAATGTGGGAATATGGAGGGAGTTTATGTGGCTTAGGGTGAAATTGGATGTCAGAAAACCACTATTGCGAGGTGAACAAATTATGAAACCAGGGGTTGATTAGTTTTTTTGACTTTTAAGTATGAGAGATTGCCAACCTTTTTTTATATATGTCGATACTTGCCATTCTGACAAATTTTGTGACGAGGTTTTTACCACGCCTAAGAAGGAATTAACGAGGAACTTAGGTCCATGGTTAAAAGCTCCTATGAAGAAGTCTGGGAATTCGGCTGGCAACTTATGGCTTTGCACATGTGATAGGGCATATGAAGGAATTGTATGCCTAAGTTAATCTTCGAGCGGCGCCAAAAACTCGGCAAGAGAAATGTAACTCAAAATGAGGAGTTACTGGATAAGGATACAAGTTTTAAAATAAAAAAGGCTGCACCAAGAGGTAGGGATTGTTATATCATGGATCCGGATCTGTATACGGTAACAATTTTGTAAATATATAGATTTATTTTTATTTATAATTAAGTTCATTTAGAATGTACTTTATGTTCATTGTTATTTAATTATATATCATTATTATTTTATTGCATTTTCATTATATTTGCAGACAGATTTATTATTATTTGAATTCAGATTCATTCAGAATATATTCTATATTCATTATTATTTAACTGTATGTTTATTATTATTTAACTATATGTTTATTATTATTTGCATGCAGATTCATTATTATTTGAATCAATTCATTTAGAATATACTCTATGTTTCATTATTATTTGATTTTATGTTCATTATTATTTGACTGCATGTTCATTATTATCTGGATGCATATTCATTATTAGTTGTAATTAGGTTCATTTAAAATACACTTTATGTTCATTATTATTTGCACACATATTCATTAAAAAAATCTTAAACAAAAAAAACTTCAAAATCACATTAAAAATTGGAAAAAAAATTGATTACAAATAGTAATAAATCTGCATGTAAATAGTAATGAATATAATCCAAATAGCTATATAGACATGGGGTCCATAGAATAATTTGTCAAGAGGTATGCAATATGGAAGAAATTGGTCTTAAGTACTTAATAGGATGGCAAGAAAAGACGTAAGACCGGGCCCGTAGAAAAGTCTACAACCAAGAAAATGGCATCGGACAGTGTAGAGGAGCCAGCAACCCAGGTAACGAATTGAACATTCTGAACCCCAATTCCACTTCTGAAACGGGGGATCCTGGTCTCCAGGTCTACCGAGGACAATGAGTTGTCTAAGTTGCAACTGTTGGGGATTGAGCTAAGCCCGTGTAGTTCATGCTCTTGGTGAGTTAGTCAAAACTCAAAAGCACACTATTGTATATATGTTTGAAACATTAGTTCACTCCAATAAGATAGAAGAAATACATATGGGATTAGGTTATCAAAATGCTTCGGCTGTTGATAAGGAAGGAGGAAGTGAAGGTGTTGCAGTGATGTGGAATTGGAGCCTTACAATCTCAGTAATGGGTTACTCAAAAAATCACATAGACCTGAAGGTAGATGATGGCTCTCGTAGGAAGTAGAGAATTACAAGATATTATGGCTTTCCTAAGCAGAATCGAAGGCGCGAGGCTTAGGATTTCATCCAGATGCTTAATGAGGTTTTACCTATCATATGATGTCTAATAGGTGATTTCAACGACTTACTTGAGGAGGCTGATAAAAGTGGGTCAGTAGCTCATCCTAATTGGTTGTTCAGGTTTCCAAGAAGCAATAAGAGACCGTAATCTCATAGATATCTCACTTCAAGGATACATATTCACTTGGTCAATAAGCAAAGGTTCCCTCAATGGCGTAGAAGAAAAATTATATAGAGCTATGACAAATGCTCACTGCCTAGAGTTGGAGCTTTTCCCCCAGGTAAAACTCTTAAATTTGTTGGCCCCAATCTTTGATTACTGCCCCATCCTTCTTTGTTTTGAGGAAAATAGTTCCGGAGGTATGAAGCTGATGAGGTTCTGTTTCGAGAATAATTGGCTTTTTTAGAACCTAATTTGGAATAGATTATGGAACAAGGATGAAAACTGAGCAATGGGTTTGTTATAGAGAAACTAGATTGCTACTCAAAGTCTTTATCTAAGTGGGGTAGACAGATGCTTTCTAGGTTTCGCATAAGGGTTTCAAATGCAAAAAGACAATGGAAGAACTATAATACAAAAATGATGAAATCTCTATTAGACATTATAATGCAACAAAATTGTAGCTCTTTCATTGGCTCCACCGTGAAGAAATATACTGGAAGCAACGCTCTAAACAACATGGGCTCAAAGATAAAGATGAAAACACTAAATTCTTCCACTCAAGTGCATCTGCTAGAAAGAGAGCTAACCGGATAAAGGTTTGTTTGGAGATGATGGGAACTGATATGAATATCATAATGGCATTGGGGAAGTTATCAAGAAGTACTTTTGGAGATTTATTCTGACATAGTAATGGGACTTATGCTCCAGTATTGGATTGTGTAAGTATAAGGGTTACTACTGAAGATAACGAGCTTCTTCTTGCTCCATTCATAAAGGAGGAGTTCACGGCTACTATCTCTCAAATTCACTCGGACAAATCCCCAAGGCTAGATGGGTTTAATCCTGCTTTCTTCCAAAATTTCTGGCATCTAATAGGTGATTAAGTCTTTCGAGACTGTACCTTTTAGTTGAACAGGCTAGCTTTCCCCTTTATCCTTAATCACACCAATATTTGCCTTATTCCCAAATGTGATAGTCCCTCCCATATTGAAGATCTCTGCCCAATAGCCTTATGCAATGTTATTTACACAATAATAGCAAAAGTGTTATAAATTCTCTGTACTTAAGGTCTCATAGCCTTAGTGACAAAAGCAATGTGGGAAGGGAAAATTCATGGCTGTAAAGTCAAGAGAACATCAACTTAGATTTCAAATTTGTTATTCACTAATGACAACTTGTTCTTTTTTAGAGCAACTCTATAAGAATGTCATAGTATGAAGAGTATACATCTCTCTTATAAAGCAGCCTTAGGGCAAGTAGTGAATTTCTCTAAATCAAGTGTCTTCTTTAGCCTAAATATCTCACATGATAAAAGATCCCAATTTTCAACCATTTTTGGTGTTACAACTGACCTAAATATGGGTAAATATTTAGGCTCTCCTTCTCTTATTGGTCGTAATAAAAATTCAATCTTCAACAATTTAAAAGAAAGGAATTGGAAGAAGATTCAAGGTTGGAGAGGAAGGTTGATTTCACAGGCTGGACATGTCTTATTAAAGTCGTTGCTTAATCTACTCTTACTTCATAGGTACTTTCTTGCTCCCGACTTCTTTGTTGAGTGAATTAGAACGAATATTAATTCTTACTGGTCGGGTGCGTCTTGAGCAGGGAGTATTGGCATTAGATGTTTGGCAAGGAATAAGTTTTGTTGTTCAAAGGTGTATAGGCTAACTCCTACTACTCAAGGGAGTGCTACTCAACTAACACCTTTTATGCCTGTCATATGTATCCAAATTAAAACTTATTCTATCTTATCTTGTTCATTCTGTACACATGCATAATCTAACATAACTGAAAATGCCATCATATAATTGAATCTGTCATCATGCTTATTAACTATCAAAACATATATCCAGATCATATAAAACTGTATCTAAAGCCAAACATGCCCAAATTCTTACAACCTTTTCAAAACCGATAGTGACTAAGTCCAATAATCTTATTAATGTCTAAACTACCTAATGAATGAATAATAGAATAATAAATGCATGAAGAATAATCACTTTGATTTGACTGACTATAATAGGCTTGGGCTTTCTCTTTAGTCAACTATCTATACGGCTCCAAACATGCATACAGGAAAACCGATATGTTAAGCTATTGAAAGCTTAGTGGAACATTAATCATAAAAATTCTTGCATGCATAAGCATCTAGAACATGACATTCAATCATCATTCTCGATATACATATTCATATACTATTCATTTTATCATCATATGGTCGTGTCAAACAACTCATAACTCAAACAAGGAAGTGTACCTGATAAACGGAAGCCATATAGTAATCCTTATTATGTTTCACAATCATTTATACATTAAATTATCCAATTACTCAATACTTAGACTATTTGGATACGGGTCGTCAATAGGAGTGCTCTCATGAGCTTGGGGCATCCTACTCACTTGTCTATGTTTGACTAAAATTGAGCTAGTACAAACCGACAAGTCAAGTGCACTCTCATGAGCTTGGGACAACTTGACTAAAAAAATAAACAATTGCTAGCAAACGGTCAAGGGCGCCCTCATGAGCTTGGGCCACCTTGCTGGTAAATAATATCATAAAATAAATCCTACATTACCGTAAATTATCCTGAATAGCATGTCATCTATTATATAGTTTGTCCTAGTATGAGTAATTAGCATTGAAGTCTTTTCCATAATTTTCTTATTCACATCGTTCATTTCATATCATGTACACAATAGTCATATTGTATCATTATAAAATCCAACCTTGTCATATATCATAACATCTAAACATTTCCGGGTTATGTCCAAAATAACATGTCATACATATATCATTATACTCACGTTCACTTTTCTTATAATTCACAAACTGTATCTATTCATGTTCCACAAATACTCATGGCATTAAATATAGTATGAGTCATATGTCAATGTCATGCCAATATATAATAGTTAAACATGAATTCTATCTCACACTTTTGTCAACTTATTCTTTCTTATCATAATCCATTCATTCACACTCTTTTATGGTCAATCATGTATATCCATCATGCAAATTCATGTTTAACAATAACAATCCCTCAATATTGGGCATATAAAAGAATTTCTCATGGAACAAAGACATTTCATACCATATAGAGAACCTATACGTGCGTGTAATGATGACACGTTCATGCGATGTGTGTGGCATGGGCGTGCTATGTAGCACGTCTATGCTTTAACGTGCCAATGCATGCATGCCCTTTGTCATACTCTTGCTTGGCATTGACAGTGTTGGGCCTATCATGAGAGCGACAATCTGTTGCAATCGCGAGGGCCATAATTCTGCACATTCTGAATTTCGTGTTTTATATGCCATAATTCAATTTCTTCCATATCCAGTGCCAAAATCATTGAGAAAATCATACCTCAATTCATATAAACATGTCAACACAATTGTTTCCATTCTTCAAGGCTTTCTCATACTTTAAATCAAAATTAATAGCATACTTCATCAAATCATGCATTAACCAATATGCATTTTATACCAAAGCAATAAATCAATAGTATCAGTATAAACTCATCACATAGACATCATATTTCCATTCAAATTTTAACATAAAAAAATAGAATAGCAAATTCTCATGATTATATAGGCAGACTTGAACAAACAGAGCCACAAATGCTTGTATTATTGATCTCCCTCGACTTGGTGGTTATTCTCACCATTCGTAGTGTCTCCTAGCACATAGAATACACACCAAGTTATTAAAAGCATATTAAAATCGTGTTCTTCCTCTAATAATTAAATATATATACTAAAAATCCTAGCTTTTAGGTTTAATCATAGCAACCTCAATTTAATACATTATAATCATTACTATAGTCCTTTAGAAAGTTAAACTTGCTATATGATGAAGAAAACACAGGAACAACAATGGAGGATTCGGCCTCTAAGCTATCCCAAAACTAAAACTCGTGTTCTTGCTTAATATTCTTTAAATCTCTTGTTTAACCCTATTAAATCTTATCTCTTAAGAGATTCTAGAATTTTTGGGTCAAGGAAAAATAATAGAGAACGTGGAGAAATGTTTATGGTGTGTTGGAGAGTGATAGGTGTGGCTAGGGTTCTTAAAAGTGGGAAAAAGAGAAGAAAAGACACGTTTAAATAATCTGAACTGTATAAAATCGCGAGTGCATGGCTTTTTTACAAGCGCACACCTTATTTCACTAGCACATTGACCCACTTGCAAGAGTGTTGCTCCCTTTTTTTATCTTTTAGTTACCAAAATGCCCTTTACAAACATATGCTAACTTGTAGGCCCTAATTCGTAGGCATTACAAAAGGATTGTGGTGGTATGGAATTCTAAGACCTGCATGGTTTTAATATAGCAATGCTAGGGAAATTAGGTTGGTGGTTGTGCTAAGAACCTAATGCTCTGATTTCACGTGTTAAAAAGCTAAATATTATCTACGAAGGGAATTATATGCCCGTTTGGATTATAATCCAAGTTTCACTTGGCAGAGTATATTTCATTCTCACATGTTGCTAGAACATACCACCGGATAAAAGGTTAGTGATGGAACTCAGATTAAGTTATGGTATAAGCCTTGGTTGAGGGATCCTTTGAATTTCAAGCTTACTACTCCAATCTATGAGGACTTGGATAATCTTCTAGTAAAGGACTTGATACTACCAGAACATATAGAGTTTGGGATCTTGATCTCCTATCTGAGTACTTTAATGATCGTGATTTGATGAAAATATCTAATATACCTTTTTATGTCAGAGCCACGTCTAATAGGTTAGTTTGGCATTATAGCAACACTAGGCTATGTACAGTGAAGACTGCTTATGTGCAATTTATGAAACTTCTGGGTTTGCAAATTCATTTGCAACTTGATGGGGATTGGAGGACTCTATGGAACCTTGTGGTTCCACCTAAAATAATTTCTTATAGAAGGTGTGCTGTAATTGTATTCTCACTAGGACTAACTTGATTTGCAGAGGTATTATGATTGGTACTACCTCTATTATATGCGATAGGGCAGAGGAATCGTTAGTGCATTTTTTTTTCTCTTACCCATATGCTCTTGCTTGTTAGGAGGAAGTTAGACTCACCACACTAATTTCTCAAAAAACTACAGTACATGATGAGTTTGCAGGCCTCATCTTTGATTTACTCAAAACGAGTGATAAATAGGTCTAAGGTAAATTTAGCATAGTACTTTGGTCCATTTAGGGCCAAATGAATGATAAGTTGTGAAACAACTCTTATCTTCCAACTAGTAAAGCAATGTATAAGGCACTAGCGTATTTGTTTAAGTGGCTTAAAGCTAAATCTTTCAATCAAGCTCAACTTATATAGGAAGTACCCTATCAATTGGATTTCTATCATGTATCTCATACACAACACAATATAAAATTTATAATTTAGAAACCCTTTGAACCATTGGATGGCCTTATGTATATTAACATCAAAACTACGAACTGATTGGATGAAGTAGATTCCTTTGTTTGATTTTTGTTCTTTTCAATTTGGAAGGCTTTCCTTTAAGTTGGGTTGTAGCAAACCACAACAATCTAAAGCTAGATTGTCTCTAACGTTGATCCATACGAAAGATGGAAGAAAAGAACCTCGTAGATGAATAAGGTGTTGATGATCTAATGTGCTAGCAAAGGAAGATCAACTAGAGAGAAAAAGTTGAAAAGAAATTAAAAAATTAATTCTCTAAAGTGGCTACTATATTTTTGAGCCTAAATGGCTTTTATATGTCCCCTATTCATTATTAGGATTGGATATGGTAAAGCCCTAATTCGGAATCCCATTCCTAGTAGAACACCAAAAATTGCCTAAGCCACCACCCATCAACACGTAGAAACACGTGCTAACTCGCATGCACAATGCTAGGTTGCATGCCAGCATGAGCATTCTGTGCTGAGCACGTACGCAGCACTATACATGACCATGCATGCACATAGTGCTGCATACCAAGGCTGCTATCGCCTACATGATGCTATTCGTATCCACGAAATTGTCCAGTCTAAATTTTCTCGCTTATATTTTGGATCATATTAAAAATGTAACATTTTCTCATATAAGAGACTAAATCTTACTACACAATAGAGAGCTACTAAAATATTACATGCTAAGTTTATAAACCTATGTCTAAATTAAAACTTTTCTCATAGTAACATTTTCATATCTTTCTTAACATGCAACAAATTTTAAACTTAACTGCTATCATACTCATAATTGTGATTCTATAATCATCAATATAATTTTAAATATGTCCCTAGGGTTAAACATTCCTAACGTAGAGGGTTCATTCATTAGCCATTAATTTATTCCATGTTCATTTTACCCACATGTCATGAGATAAAAGAAAGAATGCATGAATAATAAAACTGACCCAACAGAGTCAACTTTGACTCTGACAACCTCAGGCTCTTCTCTTTAACCCTCAACTCAGCTACCTATCAACTCCAAGACTTGTGTGTAGGAAACCCATATGTTAAACTAATGAAAGTTTAGTGGTATATATAAGAATAAAAATTCATCTCAGAAGAGACATTGAGACCCAGTTTGCGGGTCAATGACATTATGCTTTTGTATTTTGTTTATAATCATACATGTGGGCTAATAGATATGTCATGTATAAAGTGAAAGAACATGTTTTATATTTTGATATGATGATTAGTATATGGTTATGTATGAGACTTATAAACCGGCAGATATGTTTAAATTAGTAATTGTGAATAAGTGATATGCAAATATAAGAAATAATAATATAAGATGATAATTAATATAACACGCTTAATTAGAAATATATATATATATATTATATATAATTATAGATTAATTTATTAATAAGAAAAAAATTATAAATTTTAAACCAGTTTATGTAGCTAGTCACGTGATATTCCACTTATATAATGAGATTATTCATATTATATAAGTGAGGTGTCACATGCCCTCTCGGGTTGGTAGGCTTCACCACCACTACCAACGTCTCCTAGCATAAATATACCATCGAGACAAAATCAAAACATAGCTAAGACACAATTAAACCTTAACTTTTACAAACCCCTTTATTGTAAGAATCTAAATTTCTAACCCTAAGCCATTAAAACGTATTTTAATCATTCAAATCAATCTTTAGATTATTAGATCCCATTAAATATTACCTTGATTGAGATAAAAACAAGTGGGATAATGGAGGGTCCGGCCTCCCCAATCTATCCACTCCAAGAGATACGGATTTCTCCATAAATCTCATGATTAATGGTTTTAATCCTTGTTTTTAATAATGATTTTGTGTTTTTAGCTTAAGAAATCAATAGAAAATGATGGAAAATGACTAAGATGGTGCTCTGGGGTTTGGGGGTGACGGCTAAGGTTCTTGGGGAGTGTTTCTCGTGTGTTAGTGAGTGGAAAAGATGACCTTTTTATACTTGTTAGAGGTGTCATGGGCGTAACACATACTATCACGGCTATGAAGGCTTAATAGTGCCTAAAACCCTTAAAACACAATGTTCACGACCGTGACTTCTTAGTCACGAGTGTGACCATACTCAATCTCTCACTTTTTGTGTCTTTTCGATACCTATAAAAGCTGAAGACCTAACTCCAATAGTAGACCACACATATACTTCATGTAACCTCTCATATACCTCTAATATACTACTATTATATGACTAATATATACCACATATATATCATTAGTATACCCCTTTATAAAACTTGCTTTTTCCTTACATGTCTTTTTAACCTCTCTTATGCCCATACTTTAACTGCTCCTATAATACATGTATCACTTTATATCACTCATATAACACTTTATACAACTTGTCTCATCTTATATGCCACTTATATTACATTAATTCTTGTTACTTCTAGGCCCCAATTTGTGGGTGTTACACAAAGCCCATTTTACATTTCCTTCATTCCTCTATGTGCGTGACCTATTAAGTTTCCAGTTATATTGGCTATTCAAATTATCACATGATATTGAGAAAATCATAAGCTGTATCTAGCAATATATCAGGACTCCCAATTAACCAAAAAGTTAATTGTCTGATTGTAAACCCTTCCATAGACAATTATCGTACAATTTGCCATTTCACCTTACTATACCTCTCTTAGTTCACAATATGGACTATATGTTAACTCCCACTTGACTGATTACGTCAAATGTGGTCCAAGTGTTATTATATATTGTCTATGAGAATCGTTCCTCTACAAGATATGTTTTTGAAAACCATCTTCAAGACATGTCAACCCTAACCCCAAAGATTTCCAAGCAATGATTTCCACAATAAGCCATAGGTTTACTCTCTTTCTATCAAGAGCAGTGAATCCTCTATTAGCTACTCAATCACATTCGAAAACCTCAAGCTATATCTAATCAACCATCTTATAAGCAACTTTCATAAGACAATAAGAAATGAAGTCAAAGTATAGAATCAATATCAAAGATAACTTTAAGCACTTCAAGTTTAGGGATACTTGTACCATTACTATGATAAGATTATTACTAGCATTGAATAGATAATCCACATAATTATTGTATAGCAGGTGATCCAATGTACTTAACTACACTAACAAACATCTACATATTAACTTTAAACATCTCATGTCTATAATTTATGAGATTTGCTACTTGACCTAGTCAAAGAGTATAACATGTGCTACTCTATTTGAATTAATATTGTTCAATCTTGTTAATCTTATAATTAGAGACAATTTAGATATAAATACAATTACATATAATAGAAATCTCACAATCATGATCTCATCATGGTTTCCTACATGTTGTGTTTTATATCAATGACTTTATTTAAATGATTTAAGATCTAAATCAATTCATACATACATGAATACCATTGAATGAAAAATGCATTAATTAATAAATGAATAAGAATATCAAATGTTAAAGGTGATTGCTTTTAAAATACTTCTCTAACATGAGGTTTATTGGCAAAGACCTCATGTAAATGCTCTCAAATGTAATCTCGATGCTTTTAGTTTTCAGGACCAACAAAAATTTGGATTTGGCATGGTATTTCGAGATTCTACTGAAAAATTCATTAATTGTGCTGCTAAATCCTCATAAGGCCTATTTAATGCACCGGAAGCAGAAGCATGGGGTTTAAGGGAGGTAATACTCTTGGCTCAACATCATGGTCTATGTAATGTTGTCTTCGAGATAGATTGTCTGCTGGTGGTTCGTGCTATTCAAATGAAGGAAGTAGGGGTTGATGAATTGGCCTTTCTCATCATAGACTGCATTCATCTCCTATATGCTTCATTCTCTGTAGTCTTCACTAGAAGGCAAGCCAATTCTGTGGCTAATACTTTGGCTAAAATTTCCCAATTTTACTGTGAGCTGATGGTTAACAGCCCTCCGAGGTGTATCAAAACCTTGTTATGTACTGACAATGTGGTTTACTAATGAATTATTCCTTGTTTTCATAAAAAAACATTTGAAAATTAGTTATAACAAATGACACGTGTATAGTGTGATGTGACACATGTATAGCGTGATGTATCGGCAACCCATGATGGAATAGAAAAAGAATATTAATGTTCAAAATCAAGTCAAGGGCCATTTTAGTCACTTTCGAAAGATTTTGTCTCACAAATACAAATATATAATTCTAAATATTCAATCTCCTAATGATCTAAAGCGTCCATTATCATACATCCAATAGCTCAAAATGAATATTGAAACTCATTTCACTCGGTTACGGTCATCCAATTATATAACTCATAATAATTTAGTATTTAAAAAATTATTTGTAATGCAAAAATACTTCAATTATATAAATTGTAATAATTCGATATCTCAAAAATTATTTGTAATACAAAAGTACTTCAATTTTTATTTTGTAACATAAAAGTATCTCAACTTTTATTTTATAACTAAATAGTATTTCCGTCTTTTACTGTTAATCTCTTTATCATAAGTGTGATATAAAATATCCACATCAGATAAATTTTAATAAAAATAAAATTAGATGTAATATTCACATAAGATAAATTTCAATTTTGTTTTTATTAATATGTATCTGGATATTTCATATTATACTTTTGTTTGAGAGATTAAGGAGTGTTTGAAAGTGATATTGAGTATTCTAAAAGCAGGTTTTGAATTTTTTTTATTTAATTGACTAATTTTTTTTAATTTTTATGAATTGTTTTTTTTTTCAAATATGCTTATGGAAAAAATATTTATATATCTGTATCTACCAAAAATAGTTTTCAAAACCCAAAAAAGCTAAAAATATAAATTTTTTTTTCTGAAAATTTTTTTTCCAAATACAATACTAAATGAACTCTAATAGTTGAAAACATTAATACTATTTAGTTACAAAATAAAAGTTAAGATACTTTTGTGTTACAAATAATTTTTAAAGTACTGAATTGTTACGATTTACATAACTGATGTACCTTTGTATTACAAATAATTTTTGAGGTACTGAGTTGTTACAATTTTCATAATTCTGGTACCTTTGTATTACAAATAATTTTTCAGATATTGAATTATTACGAATTATATAATTGGATGATCGTGGGTGAAATTCACCCCATTTCACTGCATATATAATCCCCACTTTATCGCTCCCACTTTTCACACGCTCTCTCTCATTTTCAATTTGAATTTGAATTTCTCTCCCTAAAATTAATAACATTTTCTGGATCTAAGGTAAAATCTTTTCTAATATGATGACTTGGGACTTCAGATATTCAGCTCGAGCGCATTATGGTCTACTACAACAAAGTTTCTCATAATAGATTTGTTCCTTATGCAGTGCTCAAGGATTTGGAGCCTGGTACTATAGACGGTGTCCGTACTGGTCTCTATGATCAGGTTTTTGGGTCAATTAGATTCGTTTTATGTTTTGGACATAAATAACGCTACTAGGAAAGATGATTTCCATAATAAACACGAGCCAACAATTTTCCTAAACATTAAAGATTTTTACTTTCTCAGAATATCAGTTTGTCAGATTCTAACCAAATAAATAGTTACAAAATCTTGTCATTAATGATAAAGGGAATTTCCGTAATTTTAGGGAATATTACAATCTTTCAATTACCACTTATGCTCCATTACCATAAATAGCGTAATTTGCATTAAAAAAATTGGAAAAACATGATTATACAAAACATTGGTTTTACATTCTTCTCTTACTCTGTTAAGAAAAGAACAAGGAAAAGACAGGCGAAGGTATCTCAGGCTCTCCTTTGCCCATCATCCCACAGCATGTTTAGGAAAAAAGGGAAAAGCAAAAAATCATACTTTTTAAGGTCTTTTCTCTTTTTTTCCCTTAATTCCTCAATCTCTTTCTTTGCATTTTTCAAAGTCTTTTCTTTGGGAGGGACGTGGGCTAGGATTGTATCTCCTAAATAGGCACTATGTATTAATGAAAGCAATTTTTGTGACAGCAAGCTACAGAGGAAGGTCAGGAACTTGCATGTGGAACAATTAGGCATGCAAATTTGAATTGGCAAAATATATTGGGAAATGAACAAGGGATGAAGTTGTGGGCAAAATTGAATTTTTCACTATATAGTGGAGTCGCAAGAATATACTTTATAGAGCCAATGAATTACTTTTTCCATGGAAGAAAAATAAAATCTTCACCACTCACCTTTGTTCTGCTGGTACCTCCCCATGGTAATTCACCGTGGAGATCTGATTTTCTGCAAGAAAGAGGTCTACTGCACGGCTAAAATTCAAAGTGTTACAGAACACTATCACTCTGATTTCCCTTTGCTAAACATGGCACCAGCACCTGTCTTCACCAGAAAATAGTATGTGAACTACCCCGATATAGCAAAAATGCTTGAATAATAGCAACTCAACTTTTTCAAAATTTCATTAGACAACCCTTTCAACAAAAAACCTGAAACCGAAAAAAATGGGTAGATGGATTTGAAAAAATATGCAACTACACTAGAATAGGGAGAATAAGGCAGTTCATCTATCAAACCTATCAAATTCAAGGATTGTCAGACCTAAATGAAGCCATAAACTTGTAGACCAGAATGGCCTAAAAGGCATATAACCAACTTCAATGATAATTATTAATTTCTTTGCAATTGCTGCTTCGGATGCTTAGCCAAGAGTTAGCTACACAAACCAAAGCTTCTTTTAGAAAATTTGGTTTAACAGCAGAAAAATGCCGGATAACTTTTACAGCGTGAACCTTACATAGATTATAGACCCATTTTGGTTTATAAAAAATTGTTGAATGTACATAACAAAGGATCTGCAAAAAGGGTCAGTTTGTCACCGGTTTCACGCACCTTACTTCTGAAGATGCTGGACTGTGCCAACATATACGCTACAAAGTATTTTTTGTAGAATTTGGATTCTAGGTCCGTTAACCTTACTCATTTTGAAAGCGAAGTGTGCTAGAGTTTTATATGTAAATATGCATTGATCAGTCCCTTCTCTAGTCTCTACTCCACACTGAGATATTCCGCCAATGGCCTTTAAATCAAGAGGAGAGGGAGATTTAATTCTAAGACATAAATTCTCTCTCTAATCATGTATCGAGTTAAATCAATCAGTACTTGATAATCATTAACTTACGTGCATAATTCTATAATACCATTAAGAAATACATATGTGCACACTTCATAACACAGTATAGCAAATCACAACGATAATTAACCTGTAACAATGCTTCTAGCTTGTTTTCAGAACCTGTAAGTTTTATAAAATCATGGCGAGCTGTTGCTATCTTTTTATGCAGTGTTGATGTGGGCAAATGGACAATCCCTTGAAACTCCTCATCTATCAACTTTTGAGGCTAACTGCACCCCTTGAACTCCTCATCTATCAACTTTTGAGGCTAACTACACCATTAGTCACTAAATTTTGTATTACTTTTATTTAAATGACCAAATTATTTTATTTGTGATACAAAAATAATTGAATTTAACTTTTATTGTACAAAAATCATGAAACTCTGCATCTTCTCTATTCACTTTTGGTATGCAAAGATGTCAAATCACTAACGGAAGTGCAATTGAGCTTAACAGAGTTCCTGAGGTCTAAATATGTGACCGTTTTGCGGGAGATTACGGACAAAATTTTTGAGCAGAAGCTCGAGATTTTGGAATTCTTTATTCGTGCTTTTGCTCTCTTAGGGGATATTGAGGTATAGATTCTTTCTGCATTTGAACGTTTTTGTATCTTCTCAGGAATTAGAATTTGAACACAAATTTCCAACCGAATTAATTGAACTTTATCGTTTCATTGTCTCTAAATTTAGATGTTTCTGATAGAACTCGTGTTAATTGTTTTGGGGCCTGTGTTCTATGGCGTCATAGAGTTGTTTGGCTTTGAAATATGAGGTATCCATGAGCTCATAACCCTTGTAATGTTTCTTTTGGTGGTTTTGACCTGGGAAAGTATCCATGAGCTCATCTGGATCAGATCTGTCACAAGGCTGCTGTACTTATGCGCACAAATAGTAGCACACTCTCGCACACATCTGGATACTGCTCTATGGAATTGTTTGTGTGAACTTCTCAGTTTTTTATTTGCTTTAGTAGGTTTTTAACATGTCATCTAGAACAGGTTGAGCTTGCTCGGAAGTATGATGACTTGGATCTCTTTACGAATGATGCACGTCCACAATTTTCTTTAATTAAGGTAACATAGGCTTCGTTCTTTATCAGGCTCAAGCCCATGCCAGATTTGGCTTAGAGTCTAATTTATTGGTCGGTGTGAATGATTGGGAATCATGAATTTAGGGCTTTGATTTAATTTTTTTTGTATTTTTAAATTGTTTCTTTTAAGGGATTCATTTTTGGTTTTGTGAGGTTAATGGTTTATAAATGAATGAAATATATTCAGAATTCCTTCTGATGTCATGTTTATTTAATAATTAACTTATGAATTTGAATGAGTATCTTTCTCTGTTATTTATCAATGGGATCTTCTGATCAGTTTGGATAAAAAAAGGTTTGATTTTGCTTATGTTAAATTTAACTTTCAGGTTCGAATTGGTACCTACTGACTATTTATTTTGTTGATATTTTTGGTGCCTGAGGTCGAACTTTTATAGTTCTTGATTTTTCTTTGGTTTAATCTTTTCTTATGTTTCTTAAATGTTGTTCAAGCTCTGAATTTAATTTTGCAAAGTTAAACATTTACTTTTTGTCTTGCCAAAAAACTATACGAATAGAAATCTTAATTTAAAATGTGATAATATGAAGAAGGTTCAAAAAATAATTTTGAATCTCAAAAGCAAAATATTTTTTTTTGGAGCAATTCTTGAAGGTCATTTTAATTTTTTGGTTATCATTATCAACAATAAGAATAAGTGCTATTTAAGTAAATATTGCATTTTCCATGGCTAGGCAATATAATATATACTGTAAAAGATTTAAAAATCAGTTGTTTAGGAAAGATTTCCAAGGGGTTTTTCTTTTGGCTCTTGGGAACTTGCTTTTATCCAAAACTTTGTTGGTCTATTTAGTTAATGCAAGATATCGCTCAAGCTATGGCATATTTTCTAACTATTAAGTTGTACCTTTTGTTGTATGAATTCAGAATTAAGTTATACTTTCATAATTAAATTAGCTTAGCTGAAAAGTGATTTTATTCTGATGTAATAATTTTTTTATGGCTAGTGATACATTTATCTTGAATTGGCTCAGATATTTTTCCAAATTTAGTATTGCTATTTCAGGTACTTGTTTGCACAACAACTTTGGCATGGGGTGTAAATCTGCCAGCTCACACTGTTGTGATTAAGGTAAGCACATCATTAATTTAAAGATATTTATTTATTCTTAATCATTGCAGCAACTGTGGCGTAGACAAGGTGGAAATGAAACTTAGTGCTGGCTCATTTAAATATTAACATATGTTGTTTCTACATTTTTGTGATTTACATGTTTAGTCAGTTCTTCTATTTAGATTATCTCTTAGTAACAAAATTGGAGTCTGCCTTCTAATCTGCCAAATAGTAAAAAGTACTCCATTTCATATCATTCAGCTTTTGGAAGATTGAATGAAGCTTTATCAAGAAACGAAATGTGCGACAATTGTATGAATCCCAACGTCTGCAGCAGAAAATTGAACTTGAAAGGTAAAAATGTCGATTGAATAATGATCAAGCATTTGTTCTATCTTAATGGATATGCATCCTCATCCTTTTCCTTGTTTTCCTGCGGGTAGCACGGATTGTTATCAAACAAAACGCTAATTACAAACCTTTGCTATTTTTGGCTTTTATTGTTATGTTTCTTAAGTGTTGTTCATGCTCTAAATTTAGAATGCCTCCGGGGACGTAAACTAACACTTCCTACCTCAATTCATCATATTTTATTTACTGAGCTCTTTATTTTATGGTGATAATATTTGTGATCTTGTGATGTGTAAACCAAGAATGCTAATGCCAGATGTGTTAATTTGGGAGTGAAGAAATTACCTAGCAATTTTAGCATGAAAGAGAACGAGCATGAAAAAAGTAATAAAACTTGAAAATTGCACCATTTATGTATTCCAGTAGTAGATTGGTTGATTTAGGTTAATATCGTTTTCACATGTATTACATTTCCAGATTATGAGAGTATTTTCGTATCATATATGGTCTAGATCTCTATACAGCAAGCTTGTGAAATCATTGTACAGGTGCTTACAGAAGTTAATGTGAACTTAAAATTTGCTAATGAAAAAGGGTCCTAAGATTTTGCATTTGATGGTAAAATATGGTTAGTGATCCCCATGCTTATGCCGTAGTATCACAACACTTCTTCCAGTATAACGGTGAATTATTTTGATTGTTCTAATGTTGCTACAAGAAGACTATCACAAGCAAAAACTATATTTTAATGACAATAACATCAAGCCTTGAGGGACAAGCGCTTATTAAAAGTTATAATATTCCAATTGTAAAATAATTTATGTTAGAGAATGAAAAGAAAACAAATAATATAAATCAATCATTGAATAAAATATTATATACGTGCCTTTTTAGGGACGAAATTAATAGAAGTTTTGTCCCTAAATATCAAACCATTTGGGGACGAAATATATATCGTCCCCAAATACTGAACAATTAGAGATAATTCTAAGTAATAGGGGCGAATTTTTGCACTTTTAGTGACCAAATTTGCGTCGCCTATTGTGATTATATTTAAGGACGAAAACTAGTTTCGTCGTGAATAATTACACTTTTAGGGACGAAACTAGTATTTTGTTGATCAAAGCGACGGCATTTTTGCGATGAAATGGGGACAAAAAATTTGTCTTTGAAAACTTTTAGAGACGAAAATTTTTGTCCTTAATAACCATTTTTGTCGTAGTGTGTGGCTCAGCATCTGGGCAGCTTATTGACCAAAAATGATTTTTATGCCATAAAAGTTAAATTCAGTTATTTTTATATCACAAAAAAAAATGTCTTTGAAAACTTTTAGAGACAAAAATTTCGTCCTTAATAACCATTTTTGTTGTAGTGTGTGGCTCAGTATCTGGACAGCCTATTTACCGAAAATAATTTTTATACAATAAAATTTAAGTTTAGTTATTTTTTGTATCACAAAAAAAAAGTTGGTCATTTTAAATAAAAGTAATACAAAGTTCAATAACTACTGGTACAATTAACCTTAACTTTTGTTTCTAAAATGTCAAATGATCCAACTTTCGCAAATTAGAAATTCTGTATAGAAGAAAGGCATTAACTAACAACCTATATTCATTATTTAACCAAATTAAAGGCAGATCTTGTTAAGCTAATACATAAATGTGATCCACCTAAGAATGCTGTAAAAGAAATATCAACTGCCGACCTTCATTTATTGCAAAATTACGAAGAAAATTATGATCTAAAAATCAGAAATTCAAGCATTCTCAAAGTTCTTTATGCCCATCTAAAATGGGCAGTACAACCCAGTAGAGGCAAAATATAAATTGAGAATAACTAAAGATAGATAACTTAATGAGTGGTTTCAAAAGATTTGAGTTTTTACACAAATCAATTAATATATATATATATATATATATATATATATATGTTAATTTTCCAAAATAACTGCATGTTAAAAGTGTTCTTAATACCCCATTCAACAAGATTTTATTTTCCAAATTACATGTTAGTTATCTTCCATTAATAATAACAATTATAAATACTAATCAAAAAGTGATAAGGAAATTTTCGAGAAACATGGAAGCATTAATATTTTGAAAATTGGTTTCCATCAATAATAACAATTATAAATGCTAATAAAAAAGTAATAAGGAAATTTTCGAGAATCATGGAAGCAATAACATTTTGAAAATTGGTTTCCATCAATAATAACAATTATAAATGCTAATAAAAAAGTAATAAGGAAATTTCCGAGAATCATGGAAGTTTTAACATTTTGAAAATTGCAAGTTATATGTTGTGTTAACATTCCAAGAATCATGGAAGTACTAACATTTTGAGAATCACGGAAGTATTCACAGAGACCAAGTTATATGTAGGTTATATAATATGAAATCATACACAAATTTAATTTATTTTTAATAGTGAAATCAAACTTTGTAACAGCAAATGAATATAATAATATATTTTAATCATATATTGATTTAATATTAAGGAATACAATATTTTTTAAGATATAGCATATTTAAATATCGGAGGAATGAGTATGAAAAAAAATAAAGAAGTGTATTGCTCTTGTAACTACCGAATAGTAACGACATTGTTTTTATATTATATGTAGGTTATTTAATGTTATATGCAGCATATGATACAAATTATTGCACATATATTGCATTTTAATTAGTTTCTACCACAAACCAAATTATATGTTTATTATATGCACTTTATATTGGTATTATATGTTACAAAATTCTGCACAAATTTAATTTATTTTTAATGATAAAATCAAAATTTGTAATACCATAACTTTCATATTAATTGTATGTTTACATATATGACCAACATAAAGACATTCGTATAACTGAATGCTCAATCCAATAAATCAAAGAAAACATACAAACTAACAAAGTAATCATAAAACTTATTTTAAAAATATGCTAATTCCAAATACTAAAAACTTCATTCCTAAATCATTATACAAATGAGAGTTGGTGAAAAAAAAAAAAACAGCAAAACTGAAATAATCACAGAAAACCATAACCCACATCCTCATATCTGCCTTTGAGGGGACATCTAATATTAACAATCTCATCAACCTGGAAAAACGTTGACTTACTGTGAGTAGAAACTTCCATTAGAGCAACAAATAGAAGACAAAAGGAAGAATATATGGAAATAAAATACATAAAATTCGCAAAGGACTATGAAATTGAACAAATTCAGAGACTTCCTCGAATACATAAACAATCATTAGGCATTAAACGAACCACTAAAATGGAACTACACTTGCAAAACGAATGCCCTATGAGATTAACAAGATGCTTGGAATCCACATTTGGGGGAAACACACTCCCACCACAGTAGTTCATATCCGAAAATAATTTCAACCAAAGAAGGAAACTAGTGACGGAAGAAAAGAGATATATTGGTTGGCTAGCGAGATTAAAGGAATTTGTAAGTGTTTTGAGTAATCTGAAGCTCAATAGTATAATGGGAATTAGGTAACTTAAAAAAAGTCTTTTAATTAATGAATAAAGTGAAAGTATAATTTGTTTAAAAATAACTAACTCTGTGTAATTATTTCAAGATTTATCCCTTGCCATCAAGCCGACATAAAAATTTTAAAAAGAAAAATTTTGTTGTATATATGAGCTGTCACGCCCACAAAATAGGCTTAGAAGTTATTATAATCATTTGGGGTATAAAAATAAAATGTTGTCATGAAAATAAAAAAGAAGCCGGAGTCAGGGCTGTGCACAACCCATGCTGGGTATGATGGCTGAAGGCACTGTGCACGACCTGTGCAGGTTATTGTGGAGTCAGGGCTATGTACGACCCGTGCAGGTCGCATGACCTGTGCCGCCTTTGGTTGTTGGAAGTTTTCTAGGGTACTGAGGACAAGCCATGCCTTGTCATAGGTATATAAATACTCGAGTTCTCTCACATTTCATTCATAAGTTAATTTCCATCCATCTCCACTTGAGAAAAACACTAGAAACACCCTCAATCCTCTAAAACTCCATCTCCCATATGAGTTTTGATGAATTTTAAGCCTCCAACACAATATCTAACATCAAAGATCAAGATTTGAGCATGGATTTAGGAGATTTACTAAGGAAGAAGAAAGAGTTAGAGAGAGAGCTTGGAGCTTGAGGGAACCCGAGTTCTCCAACAAAGTTAGCCTCGTTTTCTACCATCTAAGTGTAAGAAAACACACATCCTCATCTCTTTTGCTTGATCCATAATGGTTTGTTATGATTTACCCAAAATTGATAGAAATCCATTTGTAAATGAGTATGTATGAGATGTGATCTTGAGTTTTTTTTAGGGAAAATGCTACTTGAGACTAGATTAAGTTGGGTAACATGTATTTAGTATGATTTAGGTAAGAAAAGACCTAACTTGAGGGATTTTTAGTTAGGTTCTATTTTCTATGGCTTTATGTCGCCATATATGTTTAGATATGTCATAAGTTGATGAGAATGGTTATGTTTATGTATAGGATATGTCTTATAAGATGGAGTTACCACCAAAGAAGGATAGACAAGCTTGAAAGCTTCGATTTTGAGTTGACTCAATAGAAGTAAGCACATATTTGTATTTCTACTTGCTAAATTGTTATAAATGTGTGTTAAATGGCATGTTGAAATTAAATGATATAAATAGAATGCAAATGGGAATATGTAATGGATTCACAATGACTACAAATTATGAAGGATATATGAAAAGATGCATTATAAGATAAAGTATGATTATGTAGTATGGTTGGGTATGCTAAATGCATCTAAAACCCATAATGAGAAATGGGGTGGTTAACATCACAGCTAGACAAATAAATGATCGTAGAGGTATTATAAACCAAAATTAATAACAATATATATATATATATATATATATATATATATATATATATATATTGGTTTACTAGCCTAATAGCATGCTAGCTTTTATTAGTGATAAATAATTGGCATTGAATGAGAGCAACAAAACGACATCAAGACTTGAACATGCAGTAAGGCAAAATAAGTTACTCATGATAACTAAGACCATGATAAAAATGCAATGGTATGATATTGACATAGTATGCCTTTGAACTCATACATGTATAAAGATATCAATTACTTGATAAAATATATGACTTGACATATTTGACATGAGGAATGGTATGGAAAAAATTTAGGATGAAATGCATTTATTTAGCAATGATTATGTATGAAATTTGTTAATGATGTGTGCGTACACGATTAAAAGGCGAGAAGACAAACATATTGTGTATGTTAGGCATAATGCCTATAGTGGAATATCTCAATCATTTGAATGTGCAAGGGTAAGAAAGGCACTTAAAAGTGCTTGGAAATGATGGCTCCAAAAGAGGTACGTTCCTCATCTTGTGTAATTAATGCATCGTATGGGTTGTGATGGTTTGTTAAATTGAGTAAAGGTGTGTGGTATTTGAAACAATGTGTCTAATTAGATGAATAGTTATGTTGGCATGTATATGTGCCTTATAAGTGAAGTGGAATATTGATAGGAATAGTTACAATTAGTTAGCCTTAGCGCCTTATATGATGATTTGTGGTAATCAATGCATATGGTTATTCCTTGAAATGGAGGCCAATTAATGAATGTTTAAATCCATGTGATATTGATGTTTGAATGGTTGGTTAATAGCTGTGGAAATACGGTATTTAAATGTTGTAGACGAGTTTGGTGCTTAACCAAACATTTGAAATTTCTTGTGATATGTGTTGTGATATCTTGGTAATCAGGAAAGACTTGAAATGAATTGTTCAATATGCCTCATAGGGTTGAATAGTACCATAAATCAATAACCTTAAAGCTCAATACCTAGAGGGATAGGATTGAAACACAATACCTAAAAGGTCTATGCTTAACAAATTGATACATAATTCCCATAAGGTTCATGATTCTTTTAGATACAGGAAAAAATGCCAATATCCTGAGTGCGACTATGATGTAATAAATATGAAAATCTTGTGATGTTGTATATTAATCATGACATATGAATACACGATAAGAATAAATGGCATATGAGAACAATATACGAACAAATAATGAGAATAACCATTTATTCAACCAAATTGCCAATCTTATCCTGAAAGCTCTAGCCTTTGAGAGGTCAATGCTTCAATCGATGATCGGCATACGCTAGAGCCTTCAAGAGTTCAATACTTTAATCGATGACTGACATACTCTAAAGCCTCCGAGAGGTCAGTGCATTAGCTGGCGACCAACATACGCTAGAGCCTCCGAGATGTCAATATGTTATAAGGGGATCGGTATGCACTAGAGCCTCCGAGAGGTCAATGTGACAACCGGTAATCAAAATAAGTCATAAGGAGAAATGAGGTTATAAACCTATAAAGGAATAAGAATCTAGCTAGATCTTGTGATATAGAATACCCAAATCAGATCAGGGAATGCATATATGCGATTTACATGATTTAATATCCACACTATAGAGATATATGTAACATGCAAATCAGTGTTATAACAAACATGTGAGTGTGATTTTGAGAGGTATAAATATTTATTGCCATTGAAGTATGTCTTGAGTTTTATGCCATAAGCTGATATTTTATTTTGTTATCATTTTTCATTGTTATCGTGTATTACTAAACTATGTATAGCTTAGCGTGTTTTCTATGTATGCAGGTCTTGGAACCAATAGATAGTAGATGAAGTAGTTGACATAGAAGGAGCCATAGCTCATGCAAAAGAGACCATAGACCCAAATTTGGGTCGAACTCATAATCATAGCATGTATTTAATTCTAGCATTCATGAAAACAGATGTAATAATTTATGTTCATTATTTATAAGATCATGTAAGATGAAGCAACAGAGGCTTAACTACAATAGTTGAGATATATTCATTTAGGGTATGCTATGCTTGAACTAGTATATGAACAGACGTTTTAGGTAAACAAGATGCTAATAACACCTAACACATGATAAATCGAGTAACCCAGATACACATAAGTATCTAAAGAGAAAAGTTTTACTTGGAATAGGTTTTAATCACCTATTCTTGTAGCACTCCACTTGTATAATGGGATATATTCCAGTTATGAGGATACGTGTTACATAAGCATATTTGGGGCTTGCAATACCATCACCCTATAATTGCACAAATATTAAAGAGAAATTTGCGTCGCTTAGCTTTTTTTGAAAGTTTTTTCATTTTTACCAATTTTTTTCATTTTTCTTTTCAAAAATGTAAAATTTACTATGCATTTATCACTTTTTTCATTTAATTGAGAAAAAATGACATTTTTCTATCTTTTAAACATAGATTAAAAATTTAATTAACTTTTATGGCCACCAATTGTTCTTATATGTGCATTTATTTATTTTTAATCATTGTTTAATTAACTTAATTAGGAAAATAAATATGTAAACTTATATTTAATTAACTTAATTACTAAATCAAACCTTTGGTAAACCTTAATTATCAAAGAAAATATGTAAATTTGTATTTAATTAACTTAATTAAGGTTATTTTATTTTGGTAAACTTTTGGCTAGATATTTGGTAAACTTGGGTTAGATTTTTGGTAAATGTTAGGTAAACCTTTTTTGTAAACCTTGAGTATTCATTTGGCAAACATTTAGTAATTTTTTTGGTAAACATTTTGTAAACTTTGAGTAATTTTTAGATAAACTTTTGTAAATCTTGAGTAAACTTCATGTAATTTTAATTTTCATTAATTTTCTGGTAAATATTGGGTATAACTTGAGTAAACATTGAGTAAATTTTTGATAAACCTTTTGTAATTTCAATTTTCATTAGTTCTATGGTAAAACTTTAGTAAACCTTGGGTTATTTTTTAGCAAACCTTGTTAAATCTTGAGTAAATATTGTACAATTTTAACTTTCATTAATTTTTTAATAAACTTTTTAGGTATAACTTGAGTAAACTTTAAATATATTTTTTACAAACATTTTTTAACTTTAATTTTCATTAATTTTTTTGTAAATATTTGGTAAATTTTGATTGGCAACATTTTCGTAATATTTTTAGGCGTCTCGTTTTTTTTGAAAAAAACTTTTATGTTAATGTATTTTTGAAAAAAAAAAACTTTGGTGAATTTCATCAACAATACCCCAACTATGCAAATTGTAACAATTTAGTTTTTCAAAGATTATTTTAGTTATAAAATAAAAGTTGAGTAAATTTTATGTTACAAATAATTTTTAAAATATTAAATTATTACAATCTACATAATTAAGATACCGTTAGTAAAATTTACCCAATATATTTTAACTGAAGACAAGCTCTAGTTGCATCCAGGGATGAACTTTTAGTGCTCGGAATCCAGAATTGGGATCCCTACATTTACTATTCGACAGCTACTGGTTGTGGATTATGTACAAATTTTACATATTCTTTTTCAAATTATGCATGTCGCTTGTAAGGTCTTGTTCAAGATATTGTTCGATATACATGAATGCGATTCGATATAGCATGTTGTACATTAGAATGTGCTTTAGATAATGTTTTGGATTACGTTCTGGTGTTGAAATGAGTGAGTTTATAATTTCGAGTACTCTAATTAACACTAACTTTATTATTTCTGAACAAACTTGTTATGTTGCTTGTAGCCTTCAATATCAATGGAGAAAGCATTTGGGCATATTACACCAACTATATTAATGTAATTGCTATATATGACTTTGTGATTGCACTAAATGAGTCCGCTCAATTGTGAGGATGTTGCCAGTTTTTGTAATATCCTAAGTAAATCTTTCATAGCAAAACAAGTGAGAGATTCTTAATCAATGTAAAACTTAACCCTAGAAATGTGCTAGCTTGAGGTACAAGCTTCCAATTCCACTTTCAAAAAATGATGAAGAGAGCTTTATAAACCAACTACTAGTAATAATTTGGATTAACCATTTTGGGCCACGTTGTTTAACCATTTGCAGGTTGTTATATAGGATAATTGGACATATGAACACGTGAGAAATGGGCTTCTTATCCTAATCCTGTATTTTAATTAGAACCTAGGAACAGGATCATATCAAAATAGCCTTATATATACAGGTGCTTGTAGCAGAAATGGTCTGTTTTGTCTTTCCTCTTCCTTTCTCCTCATTCCCATGCATTCCATAAGCTACACATCCACAATGCAGGATATTTCTTAATTTGTGGTGTTTATATAAACTAATTACAATTGTAGGATAGTTTTTGTAAAATTTCTAAAATTGTGGTAGTTTTAATAGTATTTACAAATTTGTAATAGTTTGATCGAGGTGCGCCAGTTGAAATGGCGAGCAGGCAGGGGAAGAGTAGCCATGGCACAGGCGTGCGCCACCTCGACATGTCAGGCGTGCACCACATGAAGTGGCGCACGCCGACGTGGTAGGCCATGCCTAAACCCCAAACTCCCCAACAACGTACATGCTCTATGCATGCACAGTGAAATTTTTTATTTATTTAATTTATTTATTAAAATTTGTTAATTATTTTTTAGAAAATTAAAGATATAATTTATAAATTCAAGTTTGATAAATTATATTTAGCAATAGTTAATGAAAATTAAGTAAATTAAATTAATAAATATTAAATTAAAGTATTTAGAATTTAATTATACATTAAGTAAAATTTAGGCAATAATAATTTATAAAAGAAATTTAAAATATATAAAAGTTATCCTATAGTTAGCCTTTTTCACACATTATTATTATTATTATTATTATTATTATTATTATTATTATTATTAATTAAATTTTGGCTAATTATTTTTGAGAAAAATAAAGATAAAATTTATAAATTAGATGTTGATAAATTAAATTTGCTATCTAATGAATCAATTAAATTTCATATAAAGTATGTAGAATTTAATTATGTATTAAGTAAAATGTAGGAAATAAAAATTTATAAAATTTTTTAGTGATAAAAAATGTACAAATAAATTGTGAAAGAAAAATATAATAATGTACAAATATAAAAATGTATTCATGTTCCACAACATCGATTTCTTCGAATTTGTGATTGAAGTCCTCTTTGTCGTCTAACATCGATTCTTCAAGCACTCATATCCATCAAGCTAGAGTTTCGTGTCTGATCACCACCACCATCATTGTCGTCGTCGTTATCATCAAATTCATTAGTAACAGTACCCCCTGGAAAGTAATGTACCTGTGTAGAAACAGAGCCTGTATGTGTAGGTCGAAAGGTGGACGAACCCATAAAATCCACTAGTGTTTGAAGCGTCTGAGTATACATAAACTCAGAATGTTGTGACTGATGAATCCATGGATTATGTATAGAGGCAACATATGATGTAAATGGGCCAAAAGAGTATAAACCTGGTGTTGAAAACATATATGTAGAACGAATATATAGTCCACCAGATGTGGATGGCCCGGGATCTGTAGAAGAAGATAGATACTGTTGAAACTGATGAAAATAAACAGGTTAAGGCACACCTTGACAAGATACAGATGGAGGGATAGGTACATCCCTATGTTATTATCGGCAACGATGTAATGGTTGCTGAGAGAAGCACATGTACGCTGCATTTCTTCTGAAATTGGGGCAGATGCAGGTGCAAGTTGAGGAGGTGACATTAAAACCCTACGTCTATCTTCATTCTACTTTTCGTCAAGTGCCTATTCAAACGTGTCCAATGATTTCTATCAGATCTATATCTACATTTCAATCAACTGATCATATTCATTTTCTTCGTCATTTTTATCTTCATTTTCATCCTCATTTTCATTCTCATCATAGTAATTTTCTTCATCATCTTTATCAATATTATTATTGTCCTCCTTATTTTCACTGTCACCAATATCATCGTCCTCCTCTTCATCATTATAATGCTCAGAGTCATTCATATTCATATCATCTTCTTGTTAACTTGATCCATCCATTTCAAAAAATGTTGAATTTGAAGATTCACATCCTCCAACATTATATTGTTCAATAGACTTATTACATGAGTAATTAACAAAAAGTTCAATAAATTGCAAGCCAGGAAATTGGCTAACAATTTGATATATCAATGCAACTTCATTTTCACCTCATATTTGTATAAGTGAAAAAAAATATATTTCCACCTTGGTTACATAGAGGAGTTCTATACAAAATCTTATTGATATCTGCATTACTATCAATTTCTAAAGTTGTTTTGATCTTATATAACAAAAGTTTCATGCATAATTTTTAATCCTGAGAAACAGTTTTTGTATATTCATTCACAAAAGTAGCGCCAACGTGAGTCGCAAATATTTCATCACCCCAATAAATGGTATTGAAAGCATTGCACTGTTTTTCATAATTCAAATAGTTGATTTAGTATAATGTGCATTATTATTATTATTATTAAAAATTTTAATAATTTCTATTTTTACTACTATTAATAAAAGTTTACGCACAAAAATTTTACAACATTATCTACTAATACTATATCACTTTTATTCATAATTTTACAGTATTATTTATGCAGATAAATTAAATAGTTACCACAACTATTTGTACATGACATATTATTATTATTAAATTTATTTTATTCAAAATAAATAAAATAACTTAAATATATTACAACAAATTAAATATTTAATCATCACTGCAATATATTACTTTATAAAATTAGTATATAACAAAAAATAATAAACTCACATCACTTTAAAATATGCAATTAATATTACTAACCTTTAATGCTAAAATTCTTTTATATCTCAAACACTTTTCTACCAATTACTTAAACAATTCTCCAACAATCACCGAAAAATCTACAAATATTAATATGGCATAAGACAAAAATAATTATTTTTTATTCAATATAATAAATTTTTACATAAATATCATCATCATCATTATTATTACATAGCTATTATTACTCGAAGTTTTAATAACATTTTCAATAAATAAGTTTATCAACCTATTAAAATTTATCTACTAATAATATATCACTTTTATTCATAATTTTACAATATTATTATGCATATTAATTAAATAATTACCACAACTATTTATACATGACATATTATTATTATTAAATTTATTTTATTCAAACTAAATAAAATAACTTAAATATATTACAATAAATTAAATATTTAATCATCATAGCAATATATTACTTTATAAAGGTATTATATAACAAAAAAATAATAAACTCATGTCACTTTAAAATATGCAATTAATATTACTAACCTTTAATGCTAAAATCTTTTTATATCTCAAACACTTCTCCACCAATTACTTAAACAATTCTCCAACAATTATCGAAAAATCTATAAATATTAATACGGCATAAGACAAAAATAATTATTTTTTATAATTTATAATAAATTTGTATTATAAATATCATCATCATTATTATTACATAGCTATTATTACTCTAAGTTTTAATAATATTTTTATTAAATAAGTTTATCAACCTATTAAAATTTATCTACTAATACTACATCACTTTTATTCATAATTTTACAATATTATTATGCACATTAGTTACCACTACTATTTATACATGACATATTATTATTATGCACATTAATTAAATAATTACCACAACCATTAAAATTTATCTATTAATACTACAGTACTTTTATTTATAATTTTACAATATTATTTATACACATAAATTGCTTCAAATATTATATTTTTTTTCGACATTTATCTACATTTTTTTTCAAAATTTATTTTTTCCAAAATTATAATTTATATAAATTTTTCTATATATTACCTCAGTTTAGGGATATATAAAATTTCTTTTATACAATTTTCTGCACGATCCAAAACACCAATTTTTTTAACATGCATGCAAAAGAAAAAAATCAAATATATCATTTGAATAAGAACAATACATTTACCCAAAAATATAGTACTGATTATTTTTTTTTCAAAAATTTCTTAATATTTTTTAAAATTTTTAAGTTCTACAGAAAATTAATTACCACTTATTTTTTTCATAGCTTCACTATTACTGCTTCATTTTAAAAATAAATAATAAAAAAAACTTAATCTAAATTTATGAATGAAATAAAAAAAAAATAACAAACTTTATAAGAGTTTTGCAGTGTGCCTTGCTGCAAGCAACAATGAAAACTTAAAATAGCAGTGGAGGAAAGAAGAAAAGAAAAAAGCAGCAATGGAGGAAAGAATGAAGGAAGCAGAAATGGAAAACAAAGAACAAATTTTGTGATAGAAAGAGTTGAAGGTGCATTATTTATTTTACATAATCACATGTTTGCAAAAAAAAACATGCAGAAAAAGGCTGAAGGATTCCTGAAGACGGTCATTAAAGGTGGTGTGCCACCTGGCGCACAGTGGCATTGTGCTCCGTGCATGTATGCCACATGGCCCATGCGCCATTCCAAATGGTGCACCACAAGTGTGCTCGCCATTTGGACTAGCGCACCATACCACAAACTTATAAATATTTTTAATTTTACCACAAATCTGTAAATAAAATTTTTAATTACCCCAGTTTAAGAAATATCCCCCGCAATGCTGTGTTATGTTTGAATGATTTCTCTAGAGTATCATAGCTTTTTGTTCACAATTACAATTTATATGATCTGCAGTTTCAGAGCCACGACAGGTCACAATTGTTTGCAAAGCCAAGCGTGAACTTCGAACCCGAGAACAGGTAATTGTAGGCCTTTGCACCAAGGCAATATCTTCTTCTTTCGTTCACTGTGTTATGTTAGAAGAGATCTCTGTTACTCTGAAGACTGATTAACTTCTCCATTTTGCCAGTATGGAAATTACAGAAATAGAGAGATATTTACTTACCTTTGTATGTAACAAGTTCATAAAAAAACCTTAGAACTGATGAAAATGGATTTGGTCTAATCATTCAGCTGCTTGGAAATAGTGCTTGTCTTGAAGAACATGAAGTTACCTTTGGCACTAAATTTCTCCAAATAACATACCATCATGATGCTCAAGATTGTAATATGGAGCTGTTGGGCACTCACAATTTTTGTTTCACAGTAATTTGGATGTATGGCTAGGACGTATATTCTGCCATAATTTGTATGAATAGTAACAAATTTATTTAATTTTTTGCTCTACTAACTTGGAGATGGAAAATAAAAAATAAAAAAAAATAAAAAGGGGAAAGAAAAGTCTGGGCATAAGGCATATCTCGCCCCCTGCACTTGACATGTTTTACCATTTTGCCCCCTACTTTTTTTTTTTTGGACCATTTGGCAATTTGAACTCTTTTTTTCGTCTATATTGCCTCATGTCCAATTCAAAAAATCGAATATATGGCTCATTGATGCTAACATAACATCATTGACTAAATTAAACATTTTCTCTTACCATGTCAGTATTAGAAGCTCCATGCATATTTTTACAAACTTTACAGGAAACAATATGGATAAAAAATCAAGTTTGAGTGGCAAGATGGACAAAAAAAAAAATAGGGGGCCAAATGGCAAAACGTGCCAAGTACAGGGGGCAGGATATGTTTTATGCCAAAAGCCTATTAACTTGTAAGCTTGTTGATGCAGTTTCATTACTGCATAAAGTATTCCATAACCATTACCCCGTTAAAACCAATATAGCTGCTTGCATCTCCCTGTCAGGTGATTAAGCATTTTTTAAATTCTGAAATTCCATCTCAGATAAACATCAGCGTCCATAAAATCTTAACAGTTGATTAAATAAAACTATTAAAGTAATTAAAATCTTAAATCAGTACCATATGGGTCCAAGAATTGGCACATTCATTCCTACAAGGCACTGTACCTTTTCAATTAAGCATAAGATCAGTATGTAATTTCTTCAATTTCCAAGTTCCGAAAATTATTACTAGAAGTTTGGTAGAATTAGATTATTGACCTGAAACAGTTTTAAAAATTGGATGATGATGCAAAATCACTTGTAATATTCAGGCTTCAAGACACCAACATAAGGCAAATTCCGATATAGTTCTGCAAAGTCCATTCCGTAACCCACAACAAAGTAATCTGGGCACTGCAAAATGAAATACAAAGGGAAGACAAATTATTTCCACCAACAAGCAACATTTGTACAGGACAGAGAAATATGAATTTGCAGATTGGAAATTGATGGTTTGTGCAGACTGAGTGCCACAGCAGAACAAAATCCAAACGACAATTTCTAAGATTAATGAATATTGAACAAAACGGCACTCTGAAATACTTATGAACATGCGCTTAAAATGCAAAATAAAGAAACGAGCATAACTTGAGAGCAATTTATGGCAATTACAAATATATGAAAATTTAATAATTTTTTAAAAAGAAATTAAAATGATGCTCATATGAAATACTAGCCATAGGCATGGTGCTTAATATATGACAAAAATGTGGTATTTATTCTCTAATTGATTGAGTGCACTTATCATTTGTTCTAGTGTGGTTGATTGAATACTCCTATTTGACAGTGGATATCTTTTCTCCTCTTTCTGAATCTCAATGATTACATTCCTATTACTATGAAAGCTTTTTTTTATTTAATGCAGGGCTTCCAAATTACAATGAATATTAGTATGCAAAGTTATATGAGAGAATTTTCAGCCAGTTCAGTGTTTCCATAATCAGAGATCAAATCATGAATTCTTTCAGTTCATAAAGTTGAGTGTGTGGAAAGACATACATCATATCCTATGTAGAATTTTCCATCACCAACAGGTTCAACATCCACTTTTCTTCTTGCAGGCTTATTAAGGAAAGTGCACACTGATACAGAAGATGCTCCTTTAGATTTCAAGTGAGCAATGAGACTGGATAAAGTGCTTCCTGTGTCAACAATGTCCTCAACCTAAGACAAGTTCATAATTATGCCAGATATATATGAGCAGCCCAAACATCAATACTTTCTTTTGGAGAATTACACTGATGATACTCTAATTATTTAACTCGTAATAACTCAATACTTAAATTATTATCTATAACACAAAATCCCTTAAACTTTAATTTTGTAATATAAAAATATATATCGTTAAAATTTGTTAAATCATTTAACGGAATATTGACGGATTTTCCACTTCAGCAAAAAAGTTTCAGGAGTAAATGCCATATATACAAAATAAATTCCACAAAAAATGTGCACCTTGCTAATGACTTTCTCACACTTTCTCTTGTCACTTTTCCATATTTTTTCTTGATTTTCCTCAAACCAAATATAATCAACTTTCATTAAACGATGAAAATTTTTTATGTGACCCATTTAGTATACTTAACATTTATATTAAAAATAGTTTAACAAATTTAAGAGTTTTTTGTTAGGAATAATAATTTGTTAGGAATAATATTTTAAGTACTGATTAGTTAGAGTTAAATAGTTAGAATACCCTCAGTATAATTCAAGCTTTCTCCACTGCGGAAGTTGCGAGAACTAATTAATCTAAAGACCCAATTCCTAAATTAACATTCCATTGCTATAGTTAAAAAGAGTAAGTGAAGTGGTACCAGAATAACGTGTTTGCCTTGAACATCGAGTTTCAAGTCCATGGAAATGGTGGGGGCACCGGAGGACAAAGTGGCAGAACCATAGGATTCGGCGCGAATAAAATCAACTGAAACAGGCAACCGTATTTGCCTGACCAAGTCAGCTAAGAACAAGAAAGCGCCGGTAGCCACGCCCACTATCACCGGAGGAGGAGAAACGGCGGCAAAATCGTTATTGATTTCAGAGGCAAGCTCGGTTAATCGATTTGAGATTTGGATTTTGGTCCATAGCACCTTCTCTATGTGAGAGTCCAGAGACATGGTCACTGACCAATAGTAAGAAAGAATCCAAAGATTTCTGCTGTCAAAACAGAGAATGCTGATATTATTCTTGAAGGATTTTCAAAATTTCAATTCAATGGCCGCACAAAGAAGAAGCCCAATAGAACTGGGCTATGGCCTGTGCTATTTATACCTCTTGTGGCTTGAAATTCCAAATTTCTTACAAACATTATCCTCGAGTAATTGTGAAAATTGTACCGCAGTTTGTGACACTTAATTACAATTTCATACAAAACTTTTGATTGTTATAATTTGACATCAAAACTTTCAGTAATATTATAATTTGATACCTAAATCAAAATCTAAGTCAAATAAAATAATATATCAGTATGTTAGCATGTCATGTCAACCAATCAATACGTCAGCCAATCAATTTACTAGAATTTTAACTTGAGTACCAAATTACAACATTTAAAAAAATTTTGGTATCAAATTATAATAATTAAAAGATTTGTCGCCAAATTGCAGCAAAGTAGCAGGATTTAGTGTCATTGGCACCATTAGCCCCGTTATCCTCTATCCCTTTTTTCAGTTTAGCAACAAAGGGCAAAAAATGTCGTCCACAGTATCCAATGCTGCCAGTGCTCTACCGTGCAAGTATTTTATATTTACCTCTCTTTCATATATGGATTCCTTTAAAATGATTATCAGGGATCTGACTTTTTTTAAGTGTGTGTGAATATGTAGGTGAAGCAGAAAAAGAAGAGCAGCAACAAGTGGACGTGCGTTGTTTGCAACCAGAAGCAATCGATGAGGAAAGTGTTCGCCCAGGATTATATGGGGAAATCCTTAACTGCATATACATCTGATATCACTGATCTTGAATTGCAGTGAAAGAAGGAAAGAAGAATCAACCTGCGAAAGTAATTAGCTCTCACAAATGGAATGATTTCACAAGAGGTTACAAGGAGCCAAGAACAATTCAACCAACAATGGCAATGAAGGGTTCCAAATGGGATGCTTACATTGCCAATGATGATGATATTCTGAAAGTGGGAAATGCGAGAAATTTTGGGGATGATCTGAAGGTAGAAGATGACATCCACAGATTTCATGTACAGACACAATATTTTATGTTTTCCTATATGTAACAATCAACCCGAAGAAAAGCAAAATTTTGGAACTTTATTCTGACCTTTTGCCATTCCTACTTTGTTTGGTGGTTGCTTAAATATGTAATTATATCACTACACACACCAACATAAGAACATTCTATCTGCTTATAATATAAAAGACCCTGGAAATTTTATTGTAGACCTGTGAAATTCAAGAAATTGTGACTATTAGGCCCTGTTTAGTTGTGGAAAACATTTTCATTTTTCCTTTTTCAGTTTTCATTTTCTTTTCTTTTCTTTAGTTTTCTTGTTTTCCATTTTCCAAATTTGAAAATTGAAAACAGAAAATTATGTTCTTTTACATATATTTTCAGTGATTTTGTTTTCTAATTTTTCTATAAAAATATTTATTATTATTATTTTGTATTTTGTATTTTTTGAACGATGATTGAATTTATATTATATTCACACTATACAAAATAATATAGTTATAAAATGAAAAAATTTTAAATAATAGTAAAATAAACTATAAAATAATTCTAATATTTTATTAAATAGAATTGTTGCTGACATTCTCACTAATAAATATATACAATCAAAATAAAAGAGAGAATATAGAAAATTGAAGGCTGATCATATAGTATAATTAAGCTAAAGAATACTTCACATAATTAAAAATTTCACTAACATGATAAAAAAATTAAAAAAAAAAAATAGGCATACAACATACAAAAATTAGTAAAATATTGAGTAGCACATTATCCACCACCTATAGTATCAAGTCCTAGCATGCACAGTGTCCCAATAATATCGAGTCTCAGCTTGCAATGGGAACTTTCAATTGTGATTTAAATTGCAAGGGTGATATCGGTAGAACACATATACGTAGTTTTTCGGACGGCGATTACTCATGGAAAACTCCGTGTTTTCCTCATGGAAAACACTCCTTTCTTATAATAGAAAAATAAGAAAACTAATTTTTATTGTTTTCTGGGTAATACTTATAATTTAGGCAATTTTGAAAATAGTTCTCTAATTTTCTAAATAGGAAAATTTTACAACTAAATAGGTAGTTCCATTTTCCAATTTTCTTAGAGTAATTTTCTAGAAAACAAGCATTTTTTTTTTTTCACAACTAAACAGGGCCTTAATGTCGCGAAGCAGGATGCGAGTTACTTCAAAAATGGATGGCATTAGCGAGAGATGAAAAAGTTCCAGACCAAATTCCTATAATATCGTCGAGCAAAAACAATAATATATATATATATATATATATATATAAAGAACAACAATCCTAATAAATTAAATACACTATACCCCAGATGAAAAGTCTAGATCATTTCATCAATAAAGATACTCAATATAGCCATGCTGAGCAAAAAATATTCTGAGATGAAATATGGGCTGAGCAAAAAAAAGTCTAGAAAAAAGCCCTGTAAAATATGGGCTCCGAAACCCCAAAATAATAACCGTCAGAGACCATGAGAAAAAGGCAAAGGCGCACATCATTCGCTCAATCCCAATGAACCAAGCTGCTCGCCAACATTAGAAGCAGTAGCTTCTCGAAGTACTTGCATTGCTTCGGCCACTTTCTTCTTCAGCGCATCTGGAGACTCAATCAGATGTAGCACCTCCGTTTGATCCATCTCCAACAGCATCCCAGTCACCTTAGCCACATGATCCGGCTGAAGACGCTCCACAAGTGGATAAAGATGGTCACCCAGCATCTGAGTATAACAGAACAACAATTATGTTTTATGCATGCATTCATCATACATTATTAACCCGCATGAAGTATATCACACTGAAAGAGGAGAGTACTTGACATGCCTCAATTCTTTTCTCCGGGGCAGCAGAAGCCAAAGCAGATGCGAGAGTGGAGATGCTAACTGGTCGATGTGCATCAATTGGATTTCCTGAAACCTCAAAGGTCAACGGCATCATTGGACCCACTAGACCTTGTGGAACAATAGATGCGTCTAAGCCATTTCTGGCATTCCCCGTGTATCTTAAGCCTCGATTGTTGTTACGGTGCAATAGCTGTATTGATGCACAAGACATAATCAGATGTAACAACAAATAGGGGATTTAGCAAAATTTTGTATTTTCGATCTATAAAAAGATTGCGACTACTATTGCATTATGTAGACCAACAAGAAGAACACATTGCTCAGCATCATAAGAATTGATAATCCAAAGCAGGAACTATGAGAAACAAAACAAGGAATATAAACTTCATCAGACAAGAGGACCGATATTTCCATCAAAAGATTAAGAAACATGGACATCCCCAAGAAACTTAAGTGCAATACATTTCAGTATTTATAGAGAATCAAGTACTTGCCCAGTCAAAGGTCACAACTGTGATAATGAAAAAATTCACCTACTTGTGTAGAGGAGGAAGTAAAATTTGAACATGTGAAACCATCAAATAATTGTGACACTCACAAGAAAACAATGAGATGCAATGATAATATCCTTATGTGACAGGTAAAGAGGAAAAATGTAGAACAAAATTATCATTTTAACGCACCGGCTGCTGCATCTGTTGGCCATTCCCCCCACGCCGCATTCCCAACCGCTGCCCAGGTTGCCCCTGTCTTTGGAGCTGATACGGCATGATGAAGTTTGGGGGGGCACCAGAGCGTACTCCAGGCATGAGCTGCTGCTGGAAGCCATAGCCTGCATGCTGAGGGGGTATCATACCAGGAGTCCCTTGACCAAAATAAAGCTGCTGCGGTGCTAGCCTTGGTGTCCCAGGATGATATCCTGGAATCCCTGAAGACAAAGTTGAAAGTCCACCAGGGGCTCGAATTTGAGCAAAATGTGCCTGCAAATGAACATTATATTAAGGTAAACATCAGAATTTAATGCACAGAATTCAACGGACATGGTACCCAGCACACGAGTAAAAAACAAGAACTAAAATGTTACATACTTTTGTAGTTAAATATCATAATATTCTAACTTTCATCGAGAAAGTCCATATTCCAGAAAGCAATGAACAACAGTGGACATCATTTTAGCTTAAAAAAAAAATACCCCTTAAAGGTAAACAGATCTAATACTTAGTTTAAGGCTCTGGCATATATCTTGATTACCCAAGGCATCTAAACCTAAGTTTACAGCCTACTAGGATAAGTTTAATTCTCATTCCTCAGAGCTATTTGGATGTGTTTGTTAATTCAACAAAGCTCGAGGTTATTTTTGCCTCAAAGCAAAAATTACAGTTATAATGGCAGAAAACTATTTGCTGAATAGCTAATTTTCCAGCCTATAAATTATTGTTTGACTAGTATAAATAGATCCTTGAGGCTAAAAAAATCAAAGCAAGAAACGCATGAACAAATAAAAATATCCTTTGTTGCAATATTCATCTTGCATGCCTTTCCACATACAAAACAAGTGGCACTCTCCAACTCCAAAAATCGACTAGGGAGGTAGGGATTGAGGGGGAGCGAATTCTGTAAGAATCATAATTTGCCTATAACCAGTAAATATATGCAATTATAAAACACAACCTGCAGTCGAGCCTTCCTTTCCTCTTTCCGCTGGGCTACAGCAACATAAAGAGGTTTCTTTCCAATCATCTTTCCATTCATTTCATTCAACTGAAAACGAATTGGTAATTCCAAATTATTATACAATACTTGCTTTAGAATTTACTTTTGAGGAAAAAAAAAGTAAAAATATTAGGAACTTATAAGAACTTACAGCCTTTGATGCTTCCTCAGGTGTAGAAAAGGCAACAAAACCAGAGCCCTTGCTCAGCCCTTGGTTGTCAACCAAAACCTTAAATGATAATTTAGGTGTAAGAAAATGCAGAAAAACGAAAGAGAAACAAAAGCATGATATTGTTTTACTTTTGAAAATTAAAACTGCTTCATACTTTCACTTAGTGCAAACTATACCTTGCATGATGTTATCGATCCAAATTCAGAAAATAATTCCTTCAGTTTTTCTTCATTAATGCTGTCATCAAGATTTTTCAAATACAAATTTGCAGCCTTTAATTTTTCATATTTACTAGTTCTTTCCTGTTCAAACCTGGATCTCAACTCTGCCTCCCTTTCTGCTTTCCTTTGGGCCCTTCCAACATACCAAGTTTTGTCACCATCAAAGGTGGCCCCATTCAATTTCTCAAGAGCAGCAGCAGCGGAATCTGGGTTCTCAAAGTTCACAAAACCAAAACACCTGGATATTCCATTTTCATCCTTCACAACAATAGCACTGGTGATGGTACCATAAGTGCCAAAAATTTTCTTAAGGTCCTCATCAGTCATTGTCTCAGACAAGTTTTTAACATAAATATTAGTAAACTTTGGTGATCCATTAGCCCGAATCCTTTCCTGGCGTCGAACAAAAAGTCCAACATAAACTTGTTTATCATTAATCAACATACCATTCAACCGTTTGATTGCATTTAGTGCAGCTTCTTCATTTTCAAACTGTACAAAACCATAGCCTTTTGAATGGCCATTGTTATCAATAGCTACTTTGCAAGAAAGGACAGTACCAAATGCAGCAAAAGTATCATGCAATGCCTTATTATCAAGTGATTGATCCAGGTTCTTGATAAACACATTTGCATATCCACTTTTTCTAAGACTAGGATCTCGATAAGAAAACATGATCCTGATGGGTTTCCCATTCAAAGGTGTAAAATTCAGAGTCTCCATAGCATTTGCAGCTGCAGTTCGCAAAACACAAAATATATATCAGCACTACAGTTCACAACAACATCAGCACTATAGTTGACAGATAATTATTCTTCTCTAAGAGAGGAGGAGAAGGTGATTAAATATTTCACCTTAGAATTTGTGAAAATGATTGTCTATGAACTAGACTACGCATTGGCATGCATGTGTATCATGCATCCACAAAACAAATCCAAGAAAGAAACAAAGAATTACCCTTTGGCAGGTCATTCACACATTTTAGTTTCAGAAAGACTAACCTTTCAATCATTCATTTAAACTTAATTATGGAGTCAATACTTATTTGTGTCAGAGGGGGGCCCAATCACCCCACAAAAGAAAAGGGAAAAAAAACATATAGATTGAATTGTTCATATGAGAAAAAAGTTAGAACATGCACTGATCACAAGCAAAAACATTTAAATACCATGATTTAGCAATGTAACTCCAGAAAATTGACAACTAAAAAATAATGTTACGGTTACACGTGCACATAAATTACAGGGCTAGAAGGAGAGATCAATATGCCCTGATCAACAGAAAAACACTTCAAATTACATAATCCAATCAAGAAATTTCTTATAATCGACTACTAAACAACAAAAATCGTTGTAATTATCACTCATGCAAAAAGATTAAAGGGCTAAAAGGATTGATTGAAAAAATAAAACAAAATTCAGATCATGATATGAATACGTTAATAAATCATTACCGTCTTGATCATTATTGAAATTAACATAACCATAACCAAGGGAGGATCGTTTAGTCAGATCCCTGCAAACCCTAACAGAGACTACTTGAGCAATCTGACTAAACAGATCATATAACTGTGCTTCATTAACATTCTGCTCCAGATCGCCGACGTAAAGGGAAGGACTGGTAAATGGCCCAGTCGGAGCCACAGGCACAGTGGGAGAAGCAGGCATTGAGGTGACATTTGCCGGAGCCGCACTAGCCGCCATCACTTACTATTCCTCAAAAAAAAAAAAAACTTATTATGGACGGAATCAACTAAGATATCAAGATATGAATTTACATGTATATATTTATAGAAGTTGAAGAAATCTGATCTTTAAAAGGGAAGGATTTGGATTTGGTTTTTCTAATTTTTTTTTTTTTCTTTTTTGGATTTTTGGTTGTTTTTCTCTGGAAAGACAGGGAGAAAGCAGAGGAAGGAAAGAAACTGAGAGGGAAGAGGTTTATATATGTGGTGGGAAAGAAAAGGACAGGAAGCGGTTTCCTTTCGCCAAGCGCACGTGTGTTTTGTTTAACTAGAAAATGATGACGTGGCATTCTTTACGTTGTTTTTTAGCTTTAGCTTTCGCTTTGCTTTTGTCGTTTTAATAGTAATGCGATTATTAAGTGTCGTTTGGTTACTAAGGGGTTCAAGTGTTTTATTAGAACAAATTACTCAAAATATCGAGTTTTAATTTTGACAGTTAGAAATAAATTTTTTTAAAATTAATAATATATTTTTTATCATTTTGCTAAATACTGTTTGAAATAATTATTAGGAAGATAAAAGACTTAAATGTATTGAAATGTTCAATGAAATATATCATTATTATTGCTTCAATTGACTGGAGACTTGAATTAATAAAAAGAATTATGAATAGATTTGAAAAAATTATTAATTATAATTTGCATATAAAATTAGAGACATTTCAATATATTCAAGCTTCTAATAGTTATTTTAAATTTGTCAAAACAATAAAGAAATACACTATCAGTTTTTAAATTAAAACCTCTTAATAATTTGTTCTTTTCATTAATAAGTAATTTGTGAGGTGATGGTCATTTTCGAAAAACTGCTCACACTTGCTTATATTATTTTTGTTTGACTGCTGTTAATAATCGAATCCAATCAATTCTGATTCAATTTTAATGAATTAATCCAATTGAAATTATATGATTTACCTCTCCAAAATCGAATTAGGATTGATTTGGTTTGATTTTGGTTGATCAGTTTTCTTCACAACCTTATCACAGCATGGGTTTCCTGCTCAACACCTTTATTCTGCAAATTCCTGACCACCTTTCATCCTTACCCGGGTAGCATCACTCCTTATAGAGCTTTTTTATATTTTGGTAATGAGATCATGACATTGCTGAAAATCCCTTTAGTAAAATCAATTTTTCTCCATTGAAATATCACTACAGAAGCACCATATGAAAGTGCATAGTAGGGAAAAAAATTAGAAAGAGCAATAGAAGTGGGCATTGATGTATCCCTCCCCCCTCTCACCCTTCCCCCTAGAAAAAGTGCCAAAGTGACTGCATAATTTCATTTTATGTTTGAAACGTTTATCGGAACATGTTTATAGAGTTTAATAACATAAATAGTAACAATACTTAACACTATATTGTAAACTGGTACCAACACTTTTAAATTGTTATATATTGATATCAATTCTTTCAAAAAGATTGAAATCTAATACCCAATTCTGAATTCCGGTAAAAAACATGATGTGGAAGCCAAAATACATGCTACATCAACATGCCATGTCACAAGAAATTGTATTTTCTGTAAAGTATTGGTACCATTTATGTTAACCCTATTTCTGGTCATATTCTCATGTTTAATCAGCACATCAACCCAATAAATATCCATTAATTAACTGATAGTTTGCAGCAAAACATGAACTGATGAAAGTTTAGATTTTCCTGATATTTATTAGCTATATCTACATATTGCAGCCACCACGCAATGCAAGAACAAGATGAAGAACAGAACCGCCCTCGATATTGTAGTCGCGAGCTGTTTTGTCATCTCCAAGCTGCTTACCCGCATAAATAAGCCTGCCATCAGTAGAATGAGTCAACAAACCCTCATTGTCACCCCACGTGAAAGAGCAAAACAGCATCCAGAAATTAGGAAAAAAATTATTAATTTTACAAATTAAAAGGATTCTCCATTGAATATTAGATAATTAGGCAGCTATCAATTAGGCACTTAAGTCGTTCTACATCATGTTGAGACCTCTAATTGTTTATAGTTCAGATGGTTTGATATTGCCAAAATTATGGAACACTCACATATACAATTTATATTCATTGCATATATGAACAACAGTAAATGCAGAACAGTAAATGCAGCCTTCCACTATCCCCTAAATACCATAGATGCAACCATGAAAATAATCTACAAGCAGGCAACACTTGACATATGTATGGTGCTGCTAGAACAAGAGTGAGATCAAATTATTACCTTTGCTGCACCGGAGGAATTCCTTCTTTCTCCTCGACCCGTTCCTTGATACGATCAATGGTATCAGTAGGTTCAATGTCTATTTCAATTTCTTTTCCGGTGAGAGTTTTCACTTTGATCATAGTTCCTCCCCTGAGCCTCAAAACTAGGTGAAGAGTTGACTCCTTCTGGATGTTGTAATCAGCAAGTGTACGACCATCTTCCAATTGCTTACCAGCAAAAATCAATCTCTGTTGGTCAGGAGGGATCCCTTCCTTATCCTGAAAAGACACATCCACAACTAGTTATATAACATAATTATTTTATATACGAGCTCTTCAACTCACAACAAAAGATTAAAAGGACAAAATCCCCCAAAATTCCTTTAGTATATCCAACAGGAAATTTCATAATACTAAGGGGCTGTTTGGTTTGAGCGTGGGAATGGAAATGGGAATTGGAATGAATGGGAATGATTGATTTTAGTATGTTGTTTGGTTCATTTTTATTAAGGAATGGGAATGAGAATGAAATTCAATTTTTACAAGTTTAATTATATTATTATATTTATATAAATACATTTATTTTTAAATGTAAATTTATTGATCAACAATAAGATAATATAATTTTTATAAAATAATATAGTTTAGATTCTCGAATTATTTAAACTTATAACTACACTTTTAATTTTATCATTATTAAAAAATAATATTATTAAAATAATATATTTTTTATAATGTCTTCTAACATTAATTAAGAGTCTATTAAAAAATTAAATAAAATTATTGTAATTTATATTTAGTTAATTAGACTTGATTTCCATGGGAATGGAATTTTCATTCCATAGGGGGGAGAGGGGAATGTGTGATTCTCATTGATGGGAGAACCACATTCTCATTCTCATTAATTTTTTCCCTAACCAAACATTAACAATGAGAATCACTCATTCTCATTTCCACCCATTTTTTTTTGAACCAAACACCCCCTAATATGTTGCTGTTGACAATAATTTCTTAACTTCATGTGCATTAATATAAGGTATAGGAACCAACTGAGCTAGCTCAATTGGCACACTAAACCATGAACTAGTCATGGCAAAAATGAGAGGTCTTGGGTTCCATACCCAATAGGTTTAAGAAGCAACAAGCTTGACACAATTGTTTGAATCTGCCATTAAAAAAGCTTTTATTTCACAGACAAACAAAATACCAACAAAATCAAATTCAAGGACAAAGCTAACTAAACAGCAAAAACTAAAGCTCCAATTGCACTCTCCTAACCAGAGACGAAGCTAGGATTACATGTGAGGGGGGACAACATTAACCAAAGTATAAAGGATCAAATGTTTATTATATATAATAATAATAATAATTAAATATATTATATTTGCTTTAAATAATATAAGATTAAGCTAAGAATGAAATCTCCAAATTTGTCTAAGAAAAATCACTTTAATCTAATCAATAAACTATTAAAGACAAAATATAAAATCATATTAACACAACAAAATGAAAATAAATGGCTGCTTCTTTTTTTTAATAGAAACTTCACAATTTTACTCAAGAAAAAAAATTAACAAATATCAATTGTTGAACAAAATTAACAATGTAAAACGCAATTAATATTAATTTAATTGAATTGAATTGAAGAGAAAAAAAAAATGAATAAAAGAGTTTTTAGTTATTGGTTGATCACTTTCTTGTTTCTTTCAAGTTGCAAAGATACATTTTTTTTTTTGTGGAATTGTGAAAAGGTAAAAGTACATACAATTATAACCCTAGTCTGTTTCCAAATGAAATGGAAGGTTTTTCTCTATTTTGTTTAAAACTAAAATAATAAACAATTATAGCCCCCAAAATATTTTATTCCAATAACTAAGTCCATATAACTCTACATATTTGGTTCATGAAACAGACAAGAAATAGAATAGTTATTCCATGTGGAATAGTTGTTCCATTCTTTGGTTTAAATTTAATCAAAGAATAGTTATTATATGAAATTGATGTTCATCAATTTTGTGGAATACACACTTCATAGTAAAGTAAAAAATAGTTTCTCCAAAAAAAAAATCACCTCCTACTACCATTTACATCTTACTAACACCTCCGTTACCGTCCATTCACCATCACCACTTATTCATCCACCACTATCACTACCACCACCACCAACCTCCATCACCACCACCTCTACCACTTATCCACCGCCACTATTTATTTATCAGTACTCACTCATCTACCGCTACTAATTAATATATTACATATTAAATTATAATTTTATTTAAAAATAGTTAATTTAGATTTACGAACCAAAGCATACAACAATAATTTTTTATGAATAATTATTCTATAAATACCTATTATATATCTTAAAAATTACAATTATATTCTACACTATTCTATTCTATGAACCAAACATAGTCCAGTCATTTCAGGTAACAATATAGGAAGGGAGGCCAGTACGGGTATATTCTAAATTTTATTTAGAAATTTTAAAAAATCGGTCCCTGCTCCCAGCAATATTTATCAGGAACAAAACAGAGACTGAATTCACACACAGATTAAAGGATGAAATTTAAGAAATTTAACTGCGAAATATTAAGCAACATCAGAATCGGCAAAAGATTAAGAAAGAAGAAAAAGGGCAAAAAATCGTAAATTTTCCATGAATAGAGAGACACCCAGAAAGAAAAACAAATGCATAGAGATGAAAAGCCAACAGATTGCAGAAATTAGGGGAACCTGAATCTTGGCCTTGACGTTGTCGATGGTGTCGCTGCTCTCGACCTCAAGAGTGACGGTCTTACCAGTGAGGGTCTTGACAAAGATCTGCATCTTTAGCTATCTAGCTTGATTTCTGCTAATTCCTGGGGCTGTAAGAGGACACCTTTGAGTGCGCGAGAGAGATCGGGATGGATTTTGATTGATTTTAATAATGGGTAGGTTAGTGAGAACTGAGAAACCATGTGTTTATATACAGTACTAGTAAAAAAAAAAAAAATTTGCTTATCTAATGGAGCACCTAACAATTACTATCTCATATTATAAAAAAAGTTCATTATATATTTTAATTTATCTAAATTATATATATTTCAATAATATTTTTTATTTTACACTTTATTTTAATTTTTTATTAATAAAACTAAAAAAATAAAAAGATAATAAAAAAAAGAAAAAATATGTAAAAAATAAATTATAAAATAAAATATTACTTAGATGGTCTCTATTTTAATTTTTTATTAATAAAATTAAGAAAAAAATGAAGCTATAAAAAGAAGGAAAGATATAAAAAAGAAAAATAATAATAATAAAATATTATTTAGAAGATCATGTGTTTTTTAAATATGATAATAGAAAATATAAATTTTAAAAAAATAAATAAAGAGAAAAATAAAAAAACTGTTTGAAAGCATAAAACTTCTTAAATTTAGATAAAAATGAAAATAGATAAGCTGTTGAGATGCTCTGACATTATTATAAAAATACGGAAAAAAGCTTTTTAAATCTAATTGAATGAATGATAAAATAAAAAATATAAGGATTTAATAGGACAAAATAAAAGTTTTGGGGCTCAATAGTAAAAAAAAAGGCAAATATAGGCTTAATATTACTTTTTTTCATTTTTTTTCTATCTGTTAGGAGAATAATAACAACAATAAAAGGATAATGGTTAATTCAATATTCAAAATACGAGAAATAGAAAAACTATCTGAATCCTGTATTTCACATAATTTCCTTAAAACAAATTCGCCTCTTACACTGGTCTTTTAGGATAACTGACGTTTGTCTCTCATGATACAACAGATTTCAAATAGTTATTGAACACACAACACCTACTTACAGCGAACTTTGAATTTGTCACACTTTCTATCACTTGAGAAGAAGAAGAAAAGAAAGAAAGAAAGAAACTCTTCAACAAGATTCAAAGTAAACTCTCTCAAAAAAACTCTTTTAAAATTCAAGACAAAACCACATATTTATATTAGATGGAGGATACATGAGATTAATTGTGATTAATTTCCTTTAAGACTGTCAATAATGTCTTTGTAACTCTCAAATAATGGTGAAAGTAATCTTTGAAACTTCAGAAATTGAAATTCCAAAAGACATGAAACTCAAAAGACCATTCTTGAATACAATCCACACGGGAGTGTGGATTTGCCTTACACACACTGCAGACACAACGACATGGGCTTGTGGATCCACACGGGCGTGTCAGTGGCCTGGCCGTGTGGATCCACACGAGGCTGTTGAATCCACACGACCGTGGTAGACTGTCAGCCGTGTGGATCAACACGAGAATGTTGCCAAATTTTTTCATAAATAAAAAAAATAATTTGTAAAAATTGGGCTTATTCAGGACCACGAGATTTTGGATCGACATTCATGTACGCAGGTCGCTCACCCATACATTGGCCTATCCCAGGCCATGGATTTGCACCCTCATTGCGCCTGAGCGCGCGAGAGAGAACCTTCCTTTCTACTTTTCTTACCTATGTAAGAATGCATCTCTATATATAAACACAAATCCAACTTCAAATTTTAGTGATGTGGGACAAACTCTGACTTCACTTTTTACCTTTAAATCTCCTTACCAAGGAGCTTACTTTGAGTTTCAATTTCTATTCACACATTCTCCATTTTGAGCATATGAATACATTAATTCATAGTCCTCATGTCAAGGAATACATATCCGGGTCTTTCTCCCAAAACAGAGTTGTGGGACGCACCTGAATTATCCTTTCAAAATGGCTCATAATCACAATCTTTCCAACAATCCCCCACATGAATAAAATTGGGCGAAAAAGTAAGACGAACAAAGTCTTACTACGTGATAGAGTTTGACGATTGAAACCTGCACATGATAGGTAGGTGTTACCCTTTGAACCTTCCTTTATAAAAGTATATTTAATTTACCCACTGTCCAGTTGACATGATGTCATTGAACTATTCAGTTTTCTTGAGTAAATATGATACACTCCACATAGGAATCTTTCTTGACAAAATTCAGTTCTCATTGTTATATTCATTTTGGCCCTGAACATCTACCTGGTTCTGCAAGAGTTTTTGGAGAATTGAATTTTAATACCTTCTCTTTTGAAGCGGCCCCACTTCACTCCTACATAGGCGATATCTTACACAAATGTATCATTAAAAGCATAGCTTTACCTCATTTCCATTCTTCACTTAGTATATCTCCCACAGTGATCTTTCCATGTCTTTACAATTAGGTTATCCCATTGAACCTAGATCTTGGGATCTCCAATCAACTAAGTTGGGTTTTCCTTTGTATCTACTTATTATACTCTTACGGGTTTAAGTTCCATTCCCCTTGATGATTTATCAACTTGCTCTCGATTTAACCCTTTGGTTAACGGATCCACAACGTTATCCTTTGATTTTATATAATCAACAGCGATAACCCCTGTTGAGAGCAGTTGTCTAATGGTATTGTGTCTACGACGAATATGTCTAGACTTACTATTAGACTTACTATTAGACTTACTATTATACATGTTACTCTGTGCCCTTCCAATTACAAATTGATTATCACAATGTATGCATATTGGTGGCACGGAACTTTCCCATTTCGGAATATCTTCTAAGAAATGGCATAGCCATTCAGCTTCTTCAGCACATTTATCTAATGCAATAAACTCATATTCCATCGTGGATCTGGCTATAATAGTTTATTTAGAAGATTTCCAAGCCATAGCTGTACCAGCTAGTGTAAATATATAACTACTAGTAGATTTTGAATCTTTTATATCAGAAATCCAATTAGCATCACTGTAACCTTCTAGTACAGCTAGATATCTAGTATAATGCAGTCCATAATTACGAGTATACCTTAAGTACCTAAGTACTCTTACAATTCCTTTCCAATGATCTAGCCCTGGATTACTCGTATATCAACTTAATTTACTCACTGCATAAGCAATATCTGGTCTTGTACAATTCATTAAGTACATTAGACTGTCAATCATACGGGCATATTCTACTTGAGACACACTTTCTCTTCTATTCTTTGATAGATGAAGGCTCAAGTCCAATGGGGTTCTAGCAATATTAGTATCATCCTTATTGAATTTGCCAAGTATTTTATCAATATAATGAGTTTGACTCAAGATCAGCCCATCTGATCTTCTAGTAAGTTTAATTCCTAGAATCACATCTGCTGGTCTCATATCTTTCATATCAAACTTTGAATTTAGCATATTCTTGGTAGACTTGACCATCTTGTCATTACTACCAACAATGAGTATGTCATCAACATATAAACATAATATGACATAACTGTCACTCATGTTTTTGACATAAAACATATTTATTATACTCATTGATTTTGAAGCCACTAGATAGCATAACACTATCAAATTTCTCATGTCATTGCTTAGGCGCTTGCTTCAAACCATATAGTGATTTAACCAATCTACATACTTTCTTTTCTTGTCCTAGGATAATGAACCCTCCTAGTTGTATCATGTAGATCTCTTAATCTAAATCTCCATTTAGAAAAGCAGTTTTTACATCCATTTAATGTATTTCAAGATTGTGCAACACAGTAATCGCTATAATCATTCTTATAGAATTGATCTTGGTTACAGGGGAATAAGTATCAAAATAATCAAGGCATTCCTTTTGTCTGTAACCTTTAATCACAAGCCTAGCTTTATACTTATCAATTGAATCATCTGCCTTTATTTTCCTTTTGAAAATCCACTTAGATCCTAATGGTTTACATCCTGGAGGTAAATTCACTAATTCCCCAGTATGATTCTGCAAAATGGAATCAACCTCACTCTTAATAACCTCTTTCCATAAAAGACCTTCTGAAGAGTTTATAACCTTATTATAAGTTTGAGGTTCTGCCTCTAGTAAGTAGGTCAGAAAATCTGGTCCAAAAGACTTTTCTGTCCTTGCTCTTTTACTACGTTTGAGCTCTATCTCAATAGGCTCATCCTCTAAACCAAGCTCTTCATCATGAACTTGATCTTAACTATTTTCAATTGTAGCCTCAAGAGGCCGCTTAGATGAATTCGCCTCTTCCAAATTCTTACAAGGAAATATATGTTCAAAGAATGACGCATTCTTCGATTCTATAATCATGTTCTTATGAACATCCGTAATTTCCGATTTATTCACAAGAAACCGACTATTGTTATGTACATAACCAATGAAAATGCATTCAACTGATTTTGGTCCTATTTTCACTTTCTTTGGTATAGGAACTGGCACTTTAGCAAGACACCCCCACACTCGCATGTATTTATAGGATGGTTTTCTCCCTTTCCATAATTCATAAGAAGTTTTGTCTTGCTTACTACGGGGCACCTTATTTAAAAGGTAATTAGCCGACAATATGACTTCCCCTCACATGTTCTGTGGTAACCCAGAACTTATCAGCATTGCATTCATCATTTCTTTTAAGGTACGATTTTTTCTTTCATCCACACTATTAGATTGTGGTGAATACGGTGACGTGGTTTCATATATAATTCCATGTTGTGCATAGAATTCACCAAATGGTGTCACATATTCACCACTATGGTCACTTCTCAAAACCTTGATTTTTCTATTGAATTGATTTTTAACCTCAATTTTATAGAGTTTAAATTTCTCTATAGCCTCATCTTTGCTCTTAAGCAAATACACAAAACAATATTTTATGCAATCATTCACAAATGTGACATACATCACTATGGATTAAATCAAGTGGTCCACTTTCTCTTTCAATATTTTGAAAAGATGATCTAGTTAGTTTTGCCTCTACACAATTTTCACATTTATGTTTTATATCAATATAGAAATTAGGTATGTGGTTTAAGTTAATTAACCTTCTCAAGGTATTATAATTAACATGTCCTAGTCTACCATGCCATAAACTGGAAGACTCAAGCAAATAAGCAGAAGAGGTACTTTCATTATTACATTTAATAACAATTACTTTCAATAGCATACCCTCTTCCCACATACATTCCACCCTTGGATAAAACAACTATCTTATTCAAAAACCATTTTGAACTCATGCTTGTTCAACAATGAACCTGACACAAAGTTCTTGAGAATATCAGGCATATACAAAACATTGTTTAGAGTCAGTTTCTTACCAGAAGTCATCTTTAGCACCACTTATCCTTCACTAAGAACTTCAGAAGTGGCAGAATTGCCCATAAACAATTTTTCCCCACTCTTCGGCTTGAAGGTAGAGAACATCTCAAGATTTGAGCACATGTGCCTTGTGGCACCGGTATCAATCCACCATTCTTTTGGGTTAGACCCAACCATATTCACTTCTGATATCACAACAGCAAGATTAATATCAGAAACATCTTGAGTAATATTTTGTAAGAGATTTGCTTCATTGCTCCTTTTCTTTTTTAGGAGCTTACAATCAGAAGTCTTGTGACCCATCTTGTCACAATTAAAGCATTTGCCTAGGAATTTCTTTTTATAAACTCCACCTTTGGGACCCATTTTAGGCTCATTGAATTTCTTCTTTTTAGTATTTTGTCTATGTTCAACAATATTTACCTTAGCCTCAGAAGAATTCAACTCCCTCCTTTCTGAGCCTCTAGTCTTCTTCAATTTGAAGTCTAACAATTAGCTCCTCAATATTTATTTCCTTTCGCTTGTACTTAAGGTGATTTTTGAAATCCTTCCAGCTATGGGGTAATTTTTCAATCATAGTAGCCACTTAGAAGGTTTCACTTAAGTTCATTCCTTCAGCATGAATATCATGAAGAATAACGTGAAGCTCTTGAATTTGACTTACCATAGTCTTGGAATCCACCATTTTATAGTCTAGGAAACATCCCACTATAAATTTCTTGGCGCCGGCATCCTCAGATTTATATTTCTGGTCCAATGATTCCCACAACTATTTTGCAGTCTTGATTCCATTATACACATTGTATAATGAATCATGCAGCCCATTCATGACATAATTCCTACACAAGAAGTTGGAATGATGCCAACTATCATAGGCCATCATTGTTTGAACATCTTGCTCATCCTCCTTAAGAGTAGGAGCGTCCTCAACCAAGAATCATGCAAGATTTAAGGTAGTTAGGTAAAACAATATTTTATGCTGCCACCTCTTGAAATTCAATTCATTGAATTTTTCTAGTTTCTCTCCATGGTTCACAAGTATCGTAATAGGCACAATTAGAGAGACAACCCGAGCAATAGAAACTGATGGCTGGGATCCATCTTGAACATTGGTAGCAGCTACTGTGTTCTCCATTTCTCTACAACAATAAACAAATTATATTAATTCCAAGAATTAATAAATCTGAATAAAGAATTAACAAACGAAAATTTGTCTTAAGATTGTTAGGAGAATAACAACAACAATAAAAGGAGAATTGTTAATTCAATATTTAAACACGAGAAATGGAAAAACTATCGGAGGCCTGTGTTCCACACAGTTTTCTTAAGACAAATTCGCCTCCTACACTGGTGTTTTAAGATAATCGGCATTTGTCTAACAGGATACAACAGATTTCAAGTAGTTGTTGAACACACAACACCTACTTATAGTGAATTTTGAACTTGTCACACTCTTTATCACTTGAGAAGAAGAAGAAAAGAATGAAAGAAACTCTTCAACAAGATTCAAAGTAAACTCTTTCAAAAAACTCTTTTAAAATTCAAGCCAAAACCACCTATTTATACTAGATGGAGGAGACATGGGATTAATTATGATTAATTTCCTTTAAAGGCTGCCAATAATGCCTTTGTAACTCTCAAATAATTGTGAAATTAATATTTGAAACATCAAAAATTGAAATTCCAAAAGACATGAAGCTCAAAAGACCATTCTGGAACACAATCCACACGGGAGTGTGGATTTGCCTTGCACACACTGCAGACACAACGACACAAGCGTGTCAGTGACCTGGCTATATGGATCCATACGGGAGTGTTGATTCCACACGACCGTATAGATCCACACGAGCGTGGCAAACCGCTAGCCGTGTGGATCAACACGGGAGTATTGCCAAATTTTTCCAGAAATAAAAAAAAATAATTTGTAAAAATTGGGCTTGTTTAGGACCATGAGATTTTGGGCCGACATTCGTGTACATAGGTCACGCACCCACGCATTAGCCTATCACGGGCCATGGATTTGCACCTCCCCTATGCCTGAGCACGCGAAAGAGAGCCTTCCATTCTACTTTTCTTACCCATGTAAGAATGCATCTCTATATATAAATACAAGTCCAATTTCAAATTTTAGTGATGTGGGACAAACTCCCACTTCACTTTTCACCTTTAAATCTCCTTACCAAGGAGCTTACTTTGAGCTTCAATTTCTATTCACACATTTTCCATTTTGAGCATATGAATACATTAATTCATAGTCATCATGTCAAGGAATACGGGTCTTTCTCTCAAAACCGAATTGTGGGATCCACATGAATTATCCTCTCAAAATGGCTCATAATCACAATTTTTTCAACACTATCTTATTCAAATAAGTAAAAGTTTTATATGTTTACCATATTATAAAAATGTTCATATTTTTATATAAATTCTACATTTTACGTGTGTGAGTAGGATAAAATGGATGTCTTGATATTTGATATTAAAAAAGTATTATTTGGAATAACGATGTTGTTTAACGGTAAAAACATGTGAAACAGCGGCATGCTGGCATAAGTTTTGGAAAAATAAATTGTTAAGAGATTATATTTGGAACATTGAGAAATTCATAGATATATGAGGTTTATTATACCAAATTAATTATACAATTACATATATTTTATTGTTTTACTTTTATTTTCATATTAATCAATGAAAATAAAATAATTAAATGTATTTTATTGTGTGATTGACTTGATCTATGAATAATATAGTAAACCCGATTTACCTAAAAATTTCTTTTAAAGAGGAATTATAAGGTACACCCGGTGTAATTTACACTGGATGCCTTAAAACCATTGGATTATCAACTTTTAATCTCATTCGTTGATAATGAGTGGTTGAGATTAAAAATTGATGATCCAATAGTTTTAAGACATCAGGTGTAAATTACACCGGGTGCACCACAGAAGCCCTCTCTTTTAAAACATTACCTATTAAACCGTGGAAAAATAAATATGGCTTCCATTTGGGGCATCTGTGTCGCTGGCCATCTCCCACCAGCTTTTTGGGTACTTATTAACATTGTGGCTATATTCACTGTAACTGTTTTTCTAGTTAAGATATTATCCAATTGAAAAGGAGTTTTTGTAATGTTTAGGGTTTTGAGTAATTAAGAAGTGATGCTGAAGAAAAATCGTGTCTCGGAGATGCAACGACTCATCTAAACAGACCCACACTTGCACTTACGCACGACATCATTTCCAATTAAGACAAAATCGTCAAAATGTTGTCGTATTATAGCGGTGCTCAGCAGCTGCCATGGAGTAAAACGACATCGGATTATATTCTGGGCAATTGTGGAAAAATATTGTTAAAAAGAAAAAAGAGTAGTGTTTTCCAACCGCATTTTATATCTATTAATAGATAATAGATACTAAGCAAGAATTGAAGAGATGGTATTAAAGTAACGGGATAAACACTTAATTGGGTATTTAGGATCATATAGATTAAAAACAAAAAAATCTCTTACACGTAAAACAAATTAAAATTCAGTTAGAAAAAAAAAACATTTTCCCTTTATATTTTGTATTTTTTAATTTTTTTTTTTTGTTTTATACATCAATCTCATATTTTCACTTATATGTAATCATTATTGAATAAATTTTAGTTGTTTAATTATTATTTTTTTCAATCTTCGAGGACCCTATAAATCAAAGGTAGGAGAATAATTTGTATTTGTATCGGATGAATACATTAAGAGATTAAAATGCTTCTTCCGAAATTTTAAAGTTGATTCATACATAAATTGAATCCAAAACTTTTAGAAGAGACTTCAACAATTTCATCTCACATATTAGAGTTTATTATTATTATTATTATTATTATTATTATTATTATTATTATTATTATTAAGGAATTATTTATCCTTATGCATTAATTTCCCTCCGTTAACTAACTTAATTACTTGTATTCGATAGTTTTGAATTAGAAGGTGATAGCAATATATTGATTTAAGTAATTTACACAATGTAATTAATTAAATCAAAGGGAATATAATTTTTTTAAGACATAATGCCCCATGTCTATAAGGAATAAAAATTATATTATTAGATTATTTTCAAGACAATAAATAAGGTGTATCCTAGTATAAGAATTTCTTTTAAAATCAGTTAAAATGTTATCGCCAAAATGGCTTTTTAGCTGAAATTTTGAGAAATATTCAGTCTTATATATTTTAGAGATGTCTCAAATTTGGTTTGTAATTATTCAACCCAAAGGTGTTTGTTATAAATTAAATTTGGAGATGAATAATATGAGACATATGATTGAAAATGAACTGGTATGAGTGATTTATTTACCCAAAGGTGGTAAATTTATAAATATTTGGTAAATTTCTAGATCGTGCTTATACAAAGAATTTATTATTACATGTTATATGATTTGCCCAAAAATGTTTATATAATGATGCATTGAAATTCTTTGTGTGATAATGCTCTTTTTATGGCTTGGAGTATTTTTATTGTCTTCAAATGATATACTATATTGTTGATTTTTCTATCACTTTCTCAGTCAATAACAATATTATAACAATTGAGATATTGACTAGTTATAACTTCAAGACATGGAGAGATATAGAATTGGCTATGGAGTTGGCAGATATTGATGTTGCCATGATAACTCCAAAGCTAGTTGAGCAACATTGGAAAGTTCTGATGTGGAAAGAAAGATATATTCAATATGGTATAAGATGAATCGCATGTATTATTTGACCATTAAAAGATCAATTCTAGAGCATCTCTTGAGCGGTCTGCCAAATACCAATATAGCAAAAGATTTTTTGATAGCGATGTCTCAGCGATATTAGGTATCTATTAATGCCGAGATAGGTACTCTTCTAAAGCAACTGTACTCCATGAAGTACAATGGGGTTGAAGGTGTTAGAAAATACATTCTTACAATGGTCCATATACAAACCAAGCCTTAGAACCTTGACATTATTCTCCATGATGCTTGTATAGTGCATCATGCTCTCAATACTCTACCACTAGAGTTTGGGACACTTATTACTATATACAACTCCAGATAAGATTCTCGGACTGTTAACACTTTCATTCCATTTGTGTTACTGAGGAGGAGAAGCTTAAGGTGGGACAATCCAGTACCACTCCTCTTGTCACTAATTCTCATTAGAAAGGCAAAAGAAAAGGTAAAAAAAATTAAATCCAATGCTTCTAGTGTTGTTCATAATTGTGTTAAGAATGTTACCTAGTTCAGTGCTGTGGGTGCTGATAAGGGAATTGTGAAATAAGAACTTAAATGTTTCTCTTTGCAAAAAGAAGGGCCATAAGAAAGTTGATTGTCTCAAGTATAAAGTGTGGTTAGAAAAATGTGAGCTTACAGGTAATTCATTTGGTCTTGTTGTTTGTGAATCCAATTTAGTTGATGCCACTTCCAATTCTTGGTGCCTTGATAGTGGAGCGACTAAATATGTTGCTTTTACATTACAGGGATTCATAAATAAGAGGAAGCCAAGTAAAGAGGAATCAATTATCACGGTTGGCAACAATGATATAGTTGAAGTTTTTTTGTTGGAGATATTTGTTTGAACTTGGACAGTGGTTTTGAACTTTTTTTGACAAACGTTTTGTTCATACCATCTTTTAGAAGAAACTTGATATCTGTATCTGAACTAGACAAAATAAGTTGTGCTTTTTGTTTTTAAAAATGGTGTTGTAAATATAACTTTTAATTCAAAAGCATTTGACCATTTTTTTTTGTCATATGGTTTGTATCAAGTGTGTTTGAGTTCAAATGATATTTACTCCATATCTTATAATGTTAAACATGTTTCCAAGAGACCCCTAATAAAGGAAAAGTCTTCTACATTGTGGTATAAAAGGCTAAACCACATTTTTAGGGAAATAATAGAAAGGTTAATTAAGGATAATATCATATCTGCCCTTGACTTCAGTGACCTAGAAACATATGTTAACTGTTTTAGGGGTAAACTAACCAAATTTAAGAAAAAAAAGATCTATACGGAATTCATCTCTTAGAGATAATTCATATAAACACATATGTGGGCCTTATTCACCAACAATATGCAATAACAAATATTTCATAACATTCATTGATGACTTTTCTCGATATAGATATTTGTATTTGATTAAAGAAAAGCTTGAGTCCCTTGATAAATTCAAGATTTTAAGACTGAAGTTGAAAAGCAGTTGGAAAAATTATCAAAATTGTTAGATTTGATTGGGGTAGAGAGTATTATGGCAAAAATGGTATAAATTGAACAAGTAAAAGGCCCTTTTGCCAAATACTTGGAAGATTATGGAATAGTAGCTTAGTTTACTATGCCAAAAAATCCTAAATAGAATGGTATGGCCGAAAGGTATAATCACACCTTGAATAAAACGATAAAAAGCATGATGTTAAGGTCTAATCTTCCAATTTTTCTTTAGAGTGAGGCCATGAAAACGACATTGTATATCCTTAATAGAGTTCCCAGTAATTCTATAGCTAAAATGTCATTTGAATTATGGACCAAAAGGAAACTTAGTTCGAATCATCTCTATGTTTGGAGTTGTCCCTCTGAAGTATGCCTTTATAATCCTATTGAAGGCAAATTGTAGTCTAGATCGACTTATTGTTATTTTATAGGATACCCAAATCATTCAAAAGGCTACAAATTTTATTGTAGAGAAGGTGTGACACCCTCTTATATAATATACTGAGCATTACTATATAAGAGAATGCTACTCATTATAACATGTCCATTTTACACAATTTGTGCATACATAACATATATCATCTATCTATATTCCATTTCATATATCAAATTAGTCCAATTTCATATATCTTCATTCAATTATATAACTGAATAATGCAATCATGCTTATTAAAAAAAACTGAAATCCAAAACCAAGGCTATCAACACCCAAATTATTATATCTATTTGCAAAACCCAATAAAGAATATAAATTAACCAATAGTCTTATTAAATATCTCAAACTACCCATGAATGAAAGAGAAAAATAAATTAATAAATAGCGTATGAACAACCGACTCTAAATCTAATCTGGCTCTAACAACTAGGTGTACTCGTTAGTCAACTCATCCTACATCTCCAAACCTGCGTGTAGGAAAATCCACATGCTAAGCTATTAAAAACTTAGTAGTACATATGTGCATAAAAATTTTACCAAACAATCACATAAGCATACATGACATACTTATCTTATATTCTCAATTTGTATACATATATCCATAAAGTAACAAGCAATGTAAACATGAAATCATAATTAAAATTAACCACAATCATAACATACGTAACTTATAACCATCAACATTTACAAACCATATACACATGTTTCGTAACCATATTCTTGGTCTAACGCTAACTGTATTATTTGCCTGGCATACTTCCATGATGTCATACATAGCAAGGCATAACATATTTATATACACCTACAATATGATTAATACTCATGTTCTCCTATATATATTCACTTCATAAAGTCATGTCACCTCTTTATATCAGGAAGCAATTCTTACATCCACATATGCATATAACAATCAAGTATAAAGGTAGTGATGATAATCATACCTGGCTTGCGGCAGCACAAACATCATCTTTGCCCATATAGCAAAGCATATCACTTTCCACATATATGACATATATTTTACTCATGTGAACATAAACAACATCATACAACCACATTAACATATCATAGATTCATAGGCATACCATGTACCACATCGATAAACTCACTGGTTTTATTACTTTTATAAATAACTAAATTTCTACTTTCTAGTTTCATAAACCTTATATCTAATTCCATATTCCTAATAAGTTAATTCATGTTATGTTTTTATGGTGCGTCTTGGGTAGTTAATTGTAGAAATTTTCATGTGTTTTAGGTACTTATTATGTTATTTCTTTGTATGCAGGTCATTGGTAAAGAATGGATGAATTGTGAAAATTTTGCAGCTAAAAGAGACTTGAATGGGAATTTGCCAAGTATGTCTAAGTTGGGCAATACACCTGCGTGATCTTTGTGCCTTATCCAACTACACACCTGCGTAGATTAGTACGCACACGCAATGATTTTACAAGTGACCATTTGCATGCTCATGGTGTCTTTGTACACTCGTGTTCATTGATCAGGTGAAGCTATTGTGCACGACTCGAGTGGATGTGCACGTCCGTATTGATTTGGCCTGCCAAGCTACTATGCACGACTCATTTCCATTATCGCGAGTATGGTGTTTTACTACTTAATTCAAGTATGTGCCCGCAATCATTCTACGCGCACATGATATTTGTACGCACATGCAATGATTTTATAAGTGACCATCTGCATGCTCGTGTTCATTGATCAAGTGAAGCTATTGTGCACAATTCGTGTAGATATACACGTCCATGTTGATTTGGCCTGCCAAGCTACTATGCATGACTTGTGTCCATTATCGCGAGCGTGGTGTTTTGCTGCTTAATTCAAGTACGCGCCCGTGATCATTCTATGCGCACGTGATATTTGTAAAGGCATAGTCTAAATTAAATTTGGATTACTAATTCGGTGCAAGAATCATGATTTGCCTAGCTCTGATTGGTTAATTAATTTTGGAAAATATTATTCTAATTGGAAAATTACTGTAATGGGGTAGTTACACTATGACTAGGATTTCTTTAATATTTAAGTAGACTTTAGTTTAGTTTTTGGTTCCTTTCTTCTTCGGTTCTTCTTACTTCTTTTCTAGACTGTTTTGATTCGTACCATTTAGGGAAATTGCACCACTCTTCAATTCGGAAGTCTAGAGATTAATTCTTGAGAATTGCTTGGACATTCAACCATAGATTAGACGACCCATATCAATCTTTGGGCTGAAGATTCGACTTTCTAGGAAACATTCCTTTACTTTTTTTTATTTGTTTATTTGTAATGTTTAGTTTAATATTTATTGTAAGCATGACCATTGCTATAATAATGTCAGGCTAAATCATTTTGGGTCCTTAGTTAGCGGAACCCAAATTTTTATTGAACCCTAAATATTTTATAGAATGAATTTTGGACTTTTTTTTCAGTTTCAATTGTGCTTAATTAATTTCTATATTTTATAATTGCTTGATCAACAATTATTTAATTAGAAATAAAAATCTTAGGGTTTAGTTATTTGGCGAACCACCGGTAATTGGCCTAAAAAGTGGATTAGACACTAATTAATTCATGACAATGTTTAATTGGTGATAAAGCTAGAGCTATTAAATCCAAATTTATTTGGGCTTAATTACTTGAGAGAAATACGAAATTAGGAGAAGTAAAACTAAGAACATGTTTATCTCCATTGGTTTTAATTCGATTATTTCATTGCTTTTAATTTAATTTCAGTTTTTTTTAGTTTAATTAATCAAGTCTTAAAACGTGGTTAGAGTGTTTAGGATTTTATTTTCTCATGTTATTAGTAATTTTAATTAATTTTGAATTTAAGCCGAACCGTTCTTTGAGAGATCGATCTTAGGAGTGAACTTGTCATTCTACAATGGTTCGTACACTTGCAAGCACTAAATTTGTTACATCAATTCCACATCTATATAACATAGATAACATAAAATATGCAATATGTATCCTCGTTTTGTAATTCCTATATATTGTTTCCTATATTACCTCTTTATTTATTAGCTCATTTACTCAATACCTGGACTAACTGGATAATGGATTGTGAATAGGAGCGCTATCCGAGTTTAAACCATCCTATTCACCTATCTGTGTCTATCTGTACTTGTGCCCGTCGCAAGCTTGAGTTAAGAGTGCTCTTAGAGCTTAAGCCACCTTAACTGGATAAAATATATTTGCTAGCATTTTGGACAAGAGTATTCCTATAGCTTAAGCCATCTTGCCAAAAGTAAAAAATTTGTATAATAATTTCTACGGTACCGTAAAAGACCCTTAATGACATGTCATCTATCCTAAGTCTAGTCCTTGTAGAGAGAAATGGACAAATATACATTTCATATTCCTTTTAATATATTAGTCCATAGCCTTGTCTCGTTCCATATTCATGTGTCGCATGCCATTATGTCTCATTTCCATGTATTCCATGTACAACCATTCATAGGAGCATGTATATAACATTAATCATGGCAAAATACCAAAAATGATGAACTATCATCATATAAGACATTCAAGTATTTGATCACATACAAGTCATAACACATGCAAGGCTCTAAAGCTAACTAGTATTAGCCACACCTATCAACACTTACCAGCTTATTGGCATAATACATGCTAGTTATCCAATAATATCAAAATATGGTAAATTTCGAGTATAATCCGTAGTCTTTCCTCATTAAGTGATTATTACAAGGGAAGAACTCACCTTGTTCATAAATCATAGTCAAATACCCATGGTGTCATCAATATACTAATTTCCACAAATAATGTCATGTCATTATCAAGCTTAACCACACATAGCCATCATGACATAAAATTTCATAATCATGACATCTCTAATTCTCATGCCAAATAATCAACTTAAGCCTTGAGATTAATTCAAACAATATGCTATAAAAAAATTATTCACCACTATGCTGAAATTTAATATCATAAGCTAATATATATTTTTCATAATCATAATTATCCAATCCATAGGCATGCCAACAATAATTAAAATATTTACACCATTAATCTAACTTAATTAAATCATAAAAAGCTTGCCAAACAAGATTTCCAACAATAACATATTATTTTTAAGCCTACCACAATCAAATAACATGCCAAAAATCAAATTAATATTATCCTTTATTTCTTGATGTGAACACAATTCATTCTCAACACACACACATACATATGCATGTCTTGATGTACCATGTTCTCATGACATAAATAATACATACTCATTTCTTATCTCAAAATATCATACCCATGTTACTTTCCATCATCTATACTAAGTTCAAGTTGCATGTACAAGAGAATTCCTTGTATGTTCATGCTTTTTTATAGTAGGTATCAAATCAAACTTACCTTATTGAGAATTACAAACCTCATGTAATATAACAATTAAGGAAGAGAAAGAGAATTCTAACAATTTAACACACACTATATATGTGTGTGTGTGTGTGTATGTCACATAATATTTAAGAGACCAAATTCCTAAAATTTATTTCCCACCAGATTTTTGCCATAGTACTGGAATGCATTTTTCACCCCATTTAAGAACTGAATTAAACCTCATGGTCTTCTAAGAAGTTCTAGCTTAATGTTTTAGATTTCATATGTAACTAGAATCATATAAATCTGAATTTTATAGCATAAGTTTATAGCTCGAAAACCACGAGTTCATTGAAAATTTGCCCAGGATTTTATAAACAATTCTATGTCTGACTTTTGTAGCTCATTTTTAGCCTATTTACAATTAGAATTTGAATCTGTATTATATACAAAAGTTTTATTCCTATGTGTATAGTTTCATTTCCAATTAGATTCATACAAATTCGAGTTATATAACATGAGTTATACCTAAAGGAATGAAGGTTGTTATAAAGAATTCCAGCAACATCACAAAATAAAAGAGTTCACCAAAAATTAGATTAAATTTATAAACATGTCCAATAGTCATAAATCATCATAATTATCATTTTCAACATCAATATCATGTCAATAATCATCTCAAAACATAACAACCACAATTATGCAAATGGTATGAGTTAGGAATAAACATTCATATATGTACTAACCTCAAATGGAACCTTAAAAACCTCAAGCCCTCAAGCCTGCTCTTCTCTTTGAGGATTTACACCACCCTTTCTATCACCTATCAAGACATCAAAATTTCTCTTTTAAACCATAAAACCAACATAAGACATAAACTCTCAGCATAAAGCTTAAAACTTAACTATGACTATCAAGGTTTCCTTTTTAACCCAAAATCTATGTCAAGACTTAGTTTTTAACATACTACAAGCTTAAGAAAAGTGTTCTAACAACTAAAAACCATACTTTGACATAAAACCTAACCCATATGAAATGGATCTCTACCAACTCGAAAATGGTAGAAAACCATGAAAAAGTTCATAAAGGATAAGGGAAAAGCTTCCTTGACCGAATTTCTTGACTAAAAATTGTGGGTCTTGAGTATTTGAGTTCTTCCTTCCTTTCTTTCCAATAAAAACAGCCTCTTAAAGCTCCAAAAAATCCTTTTCCTCTAGATTTCTAGAGAGTTTCGGCCATGGATTATGTTTAGTTCAAGTTTTGAGTAAGTTAGGGTTTGGAAGAGTTAAAAATGGTGGAAGAAGAGAGAAATATGATTTTAAGGGTTTGAGAAATGTGTTTGGTGTGAAAATAAAGGAGAAAAGGGGAAGAAGAAGACCTTTTTATACCCTTGGCAAATATCACATTTGGTCCCTTCTTGTTTGTGCCAAAAACCCACTTAAATCCTTAGTTTTTACTTCTTTCTTTTTAACTTACCCAACCTATATACGTTTTATAAAATCACCCTCAATATTATTAAAACCATTTACTAACCTTCAAAGCCCGAATTTAGACTCTAAAAATTCTTAATTGCTATAATAAAATATGATAATTATCTAAGTGTAAATTATATGCATTACATAAGGAGGTTTTAGAATTGTGGAATCACTACTAGCTATGTTTTTGGAATTTGATGAAGCTGATGAAAGTGATCACTCTAAGGTCACAAGTCAAGAACAACAGACTCAGATTATATATATTCCTGTACCAAAGCAACATGTAATGTTGGATCCTACAACTGTGATTACTCTAGTACGGGATAAGCCTATACAGTCAAATGAGGCTTAATCATCATAGGATGCAGTTATACAGGTTCCTCTTAGGAGATCAACTAGAGAAATTTCTTCTGAATATATGGTCTATTTAGGTGAGAGTGATTGTGACATTGGTCATATTTATGATCCTACATCTTTTGAAAAAGCTGTTTCTAGTTCTTAATCTGATATGTGGTGGAAAGCAATGAAAGATAAAATGCAATCTATGGATTATAATAGCGTGTGGGAGCTTGTTGAATTACCTGAAGGTTATAGACCTATCAATTATAAATGGGTCTATAAGACCAAGAAGGAGTCCAAAGGAAATATAGAGCGGTTTAAGGCTAGACTAGTTGCTAAAGGATTTACACAGAGAGGATGAATTGATTAGAATGAAACTTTTTGTCTTGTATCTTTAAAAGATACATTCAGAGTAATCATGACACTAATAACTTATTTTAATTAAGAGTTACATCAAATGGATGTTGAAACTGCATTCCTAAATGGAGAATTAAGTGAAGAGGTCTATATGGAACAACCTAAAGGGTTTCATGAAGATGGAAAATACCATCTTGTGTGTAGACTTAAAAAGTCTATATATGTTTTAAAATAAGTCTCACAACAATGGTATCTGAAATTTGATGATGTAGTCACATCTTTGGGTTTTATTGAAAGTAAAGTTGATAGATGCATATATCTCAAGATTAGTGGAAGCAAATATATTTTTCTAATATTGTATGTAGATGATATTTTGCTTGTAAGTAATGATTTAAAAACACTGCATGAGGTGAAATAGTTGTTGTGTAAACATTTTGGCATGAAAGATATTAAAGAAGCATCTTTTATCCTTGGAATTGAAATCCATAGGAATAGATCTCAAAACCTTTTAGGTCTCTCTCAAAAGGCATACATTGAGCGAATATTGAAAAGATTGAATATGAAAGATTGTAAGGCTTGGAATGTGCCAATTGCTAAAGGTGATAAATTGAACTTGGCAAAATCTTCTAAGAATGAAATGGAAAGAGAACTAATGAAAGTAGTGTCATATGCTAGTGAAGTAGGAAGCTTGATGTATGCCTAAGTCTGTACTAGACAAGACATTACATTTGCAGTTGGTTTACTAGGAAGGTATCAATCTAATCCTGAAAAGACCATTGGACTGCTGATAAAAGGGTTTTGAGATACATTAAGAGGACTAAAGATTACATCTTGAAGTACGAAAAGGTTAACAATCTTGAGTTGATTGGTTATACAGACTCTGATTTTGCTGGTTGCTCAGATGATTAAAAATCCACATCAAGATTTTGTGTTAGCTGGTAGGGCTATATCTTAGAAAAGTGTCAAATAGTCTTAGTCTCATCTTCCACAATGCAAGCTGAGTTTTTAGCATATTATGGTGCAGCCATACAGGCTTTCTGGTTACAAAATCTCATTGTAGAAATGTCTACTATTGATTCCATTTGCAAGCCCATAAGGTTATATTGTGATATTTTGTCGGCTGTATTGTATGCGAAAAACAGCAAAAATATCACATGATCCAAGCATATGGAAGTTAAATATTTGACATTGAAAGAGTTAATAAAGAAAAGTGATGTTGTAATAGAGCATATTTGAATAGAGGATATGATAGCTAATTCATTTACCAAGGGATTACGACCTATTATTTATTAGAGAAATGTCATCAGTATGGGTCTAAAGTCGACTTTTGATACTTTGGATGAATGGGAGACTTTCTTATTACTCTATATATTTTGGTTACTTTATACATTGCTATAATATATTTTGTTAAAATTGATAATTATTAATGCGGTTATATATATATATATATATTCATTGGAAAATGTTTGATGCTATGTTTTTATGGGAAAATATCAAATGTTATATTCATTGGAAAATATTGTGTAATATTTATATTAGATTTGATTGTTTAAAATCTTAATATTAGTGTCATCTTAAGCAAATGCTTGGGATATTAAAATTTATAGCCTTAAATGTATATCTTACGACACATTGTGAATCTCGAGATATAAGTTTAAATGACATACAAACTTAGTTTTAAGTTATAAATAATTTTTTATGCGTACTTGAGTTGTATTAAGAGAAGAAATCATAACTGACAAGAAAGAGCAACACATATAGTTTGATAATAAAGTAAGTGTTGACTAATCTTGCCACATTACCACATTATGTTCATGATTAATAGAATTATTGATATATATGACCATAGAAAGTGTCATGTTTTTTTATTATGTGGTTACCGCTATGATTCATATCTAATGATTTTATTAAATAGAGCAGAAATTTGAAATGATTTTGTAATATATATGTTTTCAATTAATATGGTCAAAGTGAGAGAATGTAAGACTAAATCTTTAAAATATGAGCTTAGTTAATTGAATATAAAAGCTAATTACAAATAAAATGTTTGCTAATAATCTGATTTTGTTTGTGGGCTTATTTTCATCAAGTGTGGATTAAAATGAATGTGGGCTCTAGTGGCTAAGTGGGCTTGATAGGCAACCCATATTTGCTATATATATAAACATGGTTGTAAAAATCAGACCGGCCAGGCCAGTTTAACAGGAAAAACCAGGAACCGGTCCTTGGGTCTAGCGGTTTTTATCCCTAAAACTAGGGTGGAAACAACCTGGTGGAAAAACTGGCGACTCGGCCAATTCAACAAGAAAAATAGAGAACCGGCCAGTTTTGATAAGTTTTTCCAGGTTTTTCTTTATTTTTTTTAAATTTTTTGCAAAAAAAAAAAATTAATTATTAAATTTGATCCAATCTAACCAATTCAACCAAAAAATTGACCCTAAAACTAGATATATTAATTATAAACTAATCAGATTGGTCAAAATAAACATATTTTTAAACAATTAACTCACCCTTATTTATAAAATGATATGTTATATTCATTCTTACTTTTTTTATGTGGGTTCGTTTACTTATTTTCACATTTTTTTTACTTCTTTTTTATATTACTTTTCTTTTACAATTTAAAATTTTTGGCTTATTGTATTTTCAAGTTATAAATTACCTTTACATTTAATAATTAATTAAATATTTAATTATACAAATATATGAAATATGATTTTTAAAAAAAATAAAAAAGAGAATATTAAACATGTTATATTATTTTTGTACACTAAAAAAGATTTCCAACTTATTCTTTATTTTTATTATGTATAAGACATATTATGTTTTATTATATATGAAATATATTATATTTTATAAAAATACTACATAGGCCGGTTCGACCCCGGTTCAACTTTAAATCTATAACCCGCAGGCTTTTCCGGTTTATTGACCGAGCTGGTTTTTACAACCTTATATACAAAGAGAGCTAAGTCTCTTTTATGACAAATCTTAATCTTTATCTTCTTCTCTATTGCTCTACCATAAGGAATAAAAAGACAGTTTGCAGAGAATATTGAAGTGGGTTTCCATCACCCTTTGATTAGCACATAAGAGAAGAATTAGTGCAGCTTTAAATTTAGAAGAAGAAAGTGTAGAGCCTGAGATTTGAAGACTGCTCAAGCCTGATGGAACCCTCCAAGCTAGGTTCTCTTTTTCTTCTCTTGAAATCAATTATCATAATTATGTGTTCTAAGAAATATGTTATAGATCCTTGCAATTATAAATCTTGTAGCATAATCATAAGACATGGATGTAATCAAGTTTATCATTGGCCTCTCTATCAATGGGGAACACTGCCCCCAATAAGCTGCAATGTTACTTGACAAGCTTATTAGATGGCAAAAATCGATTCCTCTATAGATTTTCCAGGACACACACACGTTTGCCTAAATAACTTGTAGACGAATATTAATTATTCTGTTCTCCAAAGTTGAATCAAGGGAGCATAATCACAAGGAGGCATATAAGTTGGGGGTTTGCGAAGTGACGTTTCAGGAGTCCCATCATTCTTCACTATAATAATTGTTGTCATTCCATGACTTAAATGGTGGTCTAAATGACAATGGCATAGCCACACTCCTACACAAATTAGCAAAATATGCTTAACTCGTTTTTAGTATCATTAGTTAATGCCTAAGTATTTATCCTAGATTGGTCAAATAATAATAAAAACAATCATGATTAAAATAAGAAGTTACCAGAATTTCTTGCATGATATCTAACAGCCATCCATCCATACTTGGGAACTATAGCAGTGTTCAAAGCTGGTCGATCCATCAAATTGTATCCTTTGGGATCCTCTTCAAAATCAAAATTGCCACCTCCACTTCCTACCACATAAAAGTTATGGCCATGCAGATGCATTGGGTGATCCACTGCTAAAGACATTAGATTTGTTAATTGAAACACCATTTCTACTTCTTCCCCGTACCTTCACTTTGGTCCCCAGTACAGACATTGCATTTTTAGGATAATCATCTCCGACGAAATCCCAAAAATTTAGAGGCATGTCTCGGAAGTCTTCAGTGTACGTAGACCCCGCTCATGTTACTGTAACAAATATTTTACATTCAGATTCATCAAGCATAAAGACTGTTGCATAATTATTATATGTTAATTTTGTTGGTTCTAATGAAAATGATAAACTTTACTCTTCAAACCCTAAACGGGCACCCTGTAACGAAAAATAGATCTACTTGAACCTGTGGTAACTTTTCCAATAGAAGTCTCCATCTAATATGGGATATAAAGATTCAAATTTTGACAATTTTTTTTTCTTTTCAGCAAAAGTTAAAAGTAACTAAAAGAAAAAGCAATTGAAGATAAATATCGGACTTACTTGTAGAAGGCCTGAAGCTCGTCGGTTTGGGGATTCATCCAAGTCATATTGTTTGGGCTTGCGGCGGCTAAGAAAGTAGTAGCATCGACATTCACAGAGTTAGTAATATACATTTGTGTAGTGATATTTTTGGGTACATACCGTGTAAAGGCTCATGAGTTTATTTTTGAAAAGTACTTCAGCTTGATAATCATAGCATAAAGGAAGTGTGTCGGATGAGAAAGAAGGAGCAGCCCCGGGAGCTAGTGTAGTTGCCTCTGTATTCAAGAATTGCAGTAACATTTGTTTTGTCAAAATCAGTAAATTTTGTATATCCTGTATATGATTGTCTACCAGCCATATAATATTGGCCAAGACCAAGAGACTGGTTTGCTGTCAAAAGGACATCCATGGTTTGTCCTGGAGCAATCACTATATAGCTGGTTTCAAAGGGTTTTAAGTAAGCTGCATCCATCCCCATATCTGTCAGGTTGTGCTCAGCGATTGCGAAAAAAGCTTGTGCACTCATCAGCGCATTTATTATTCGAATAAGATAAGTTTTTCCATAATCAACTTGCAACAATATGTTGATTCTGCAATCGAAACAAGTAAAATGTTATCCCAATTAATGAGCTCTTCTTAATTTGTATATTTAACTAACAGTTCAAATTAATATTTGTCTTAAAGTAATTACAAAAATCCCCCGTTTGGCCATTAATTGTGTAAGCATCTGATTCTGGTAAATTTTTTCCACTTTGAAGGTCCTCTTCAACAACTATGTTCTCTTCATATTTATACCAAGAACCTACAAAGAGAAACTATAAAAAAAAAAAGATAATAAAGTAACATAATTTGTTGGAAGAACAGAAGATAGAGAATGTTTTGGGTACCCAGAACAAGGACTTGTTCTCCATCAGGTTGGGGGAAAGGATATGAGGTTCCTTTTTCAGGATAAATGACAATGGCTCCATGGACAATGTTTCTTGTCCACTCATTATAAGCGTGCCACCATAGGGTACCTTCTTCATATGAAAATATAACCTCATAGGTGAAGTTAGTACCAGACTTAATTGCACACGATGTGATGTATTCTGGACCATCATGGGTTTCTTGGTTGCTTCACTCCATGCCTACAATCATCAAAATTAATTAGTCAGAGATACAAAAGTTAAAAGGATGATTATTGATTTAAAATGCCAGATTAACATTAACGTACAAAAATATTATTGGAGTTTTTGTTAATATTTTTTTTTTAAAAAGATGGAAGGATTACTATTGGAATTTAGCGGACCCGGATCCAACTGAACTGGAGGAGTAAAGACCAAATTGACAATTGGAGCATTCATTGGAGGACTCATTTCCAAAATAGCTTGGGCTAATTTGGTTATTGCTTGGGCTTGTATTCTATGAACCTCAGAGGTCACGAGTCTACTTTGTCTTTACCTTATGGCCTACTTTGTCTATATCTAAGTCTTTCTCACTGAATCTTCTTTCTTGGGCTTCAGATCTTGGGCTATAAATCTTTTTTGTCTTTGTCTAGGTCTTCATCACTAAGCCTTCTTTTCTTGGATTTCAGGTCTTAATCATCTTTTTGCTTAAATCTTTCTCACTAAGTCTTCTTCTTGGACTTTCATTTTTCGCTTGGGCTTGTGTTCCTATTTTGAGTTTCAAAGGCTTCAAATCTCTTTCTTTATTGCTTGGGCTTGTACTCTATGAAAGTTAGAGGTCACGGGTCTATTTCTTCACCGAGTCTTCTTTCTTGGGCTTTATATCTTGGACCACAGATTTTCTTTGTCTTTTTTGTTTTTGTCTAAGTCTTCATCACTAAGCCTTCTTTTCTTGTGCTTCAGGTCTTGATCATCTTTTTGCCTGGATCTTCCTCACTGAGTTTTCTTCTTGGACTTCAGATCTTGGGTCACAAATTTTTGCCTCATGTTGGACCTTCTAGATTTTTATGAGCTAATAGGCTATTTGGGATATGATACCATTTGTTGGAATTTAACGGGCCCGAGTCCAACTGAACTGAAAGAGTGAGAACCAAATTGATAGTTAGAGCATGCATTAAATGACTCATTTCCAAAATGATTTAGGCCAATTTGGTTATTTGCCTCACTTGCTTATATTTTGCTCAATTTTTATTTATCCTACTGATGTGGGATTTGGTTTTTCCAACAAATAGTATACATGCCAGTGAATGGTGACTCTGAACTGTCCTTGATTGTTAATATTAACATAAACAGTGTAGCCTTTATTCACATAAATAGTTGGCCCTGGAAGACTTTCATTTACAACCAGATTGCAGATTTTGTTCTGCATAATCTTGTAAAATTCTTCTCTTTAAGCTGAGGAAATTGCCACACCAACAATAAAAAGAAAAAAAAGAATTTTCAAATATGAAATATTTATAGTTTTGCATATAAAGACAATCCCTAAATCTAAATCCAACGCATTAATTCTCTATAGGTGAATTTACAGAGAGCTAAAATTTTAGTTAATTCGCTAAACATGCCGAAGAGCCAATTTGTTATAGGGTCCATATCAACCTTTTGATTGTGATTTTTTGAGATAAGTTGCAATTCTTGAATACAGAATACAGAGGCTACAACACTCCCGCAGCTTCTCCTACTTTGCCATCCGATATAGTTAATAAAATAAGGTTAGATATATTATACTCTTCATTTATATTAGATGAAATATGAGAAATTTAAAATAATATCAATAAATTCGATATAATGACAAACTAATAAATATTAAATATCACATTGATTAAAGTAAATTTCATTTAAAAGAGTCAAAAAATAAATAAATAAAAATTGTTGATTGTAAGGCAATTAAATAAGATATGCCGAGAAAACCAAAAAATATATATATATGCCAGAAAATTTATAAATTAATTATAGTGTAAAACTTGTCACTCTATCAACCTTTTGAATATGATTTTTTTTTACGAATAAAAATTGAAAATATTATTATAATTTATGTGGTTGATTTGTTCCCATTTTGATTTAAAGAATAGAATAATATTATAGAGTATAAAATTAGAGAAAATGTAGAATCACTTTTTTTAGCAATACATACTTTTTAATTATTGGGCCCCTAAAACAATATCATAAACTTAATTAATAATTTTCTAATCAGAACAATAAATCAAAAAGGGTATATATATACGACATATTGAGATTTTATAAATCTGAATATTTACAACAATCATTTATGGATACTATATATTCCACCAAGAAGTAAGAGCTAACATTCCTGAGGAAAGAAGTATGAACTATTTTTATTTTTTTTAATAAAAGCTAGTGCTACAAAAAAAAAAAAGATATATATTTTTTGTATTGAAAATATATGATGAGAAATGCATGAAGAAGTATTGGTAGCATTCTTCTTAACATAAAAATTCTTTAAAAGGACATATTTTGAGACGAGGTGAATATATTGTATATGATTATGAAGTTTATGCGGAAAATGAAAAGACTTAATTAAGTTTAAAAACAGGGACTAATTAATATTTGGGAGAGGGGTTGGCGTAAAATCCTTGTTCAAGTTGACAATGCAGAAGTAGTGGTTATGAATCTGAATTCTATGAATACCAATTCAATCTTAAATGAGGATCTGCTAGCCTGCATAAGAGTTGTTTTGAACGAAGATTAGGTAGATATAATATAATATACATGCAACAAAATCATGGTGATGGATTTTTGCATCAACCAAGCAAAGCAGCATTCCACTCCAAGTTATAGCTATTAACAAAAACTTTATCAAAAAACCCATCTCCTCCAATATGAAGACAAGGCTCCTGGGTTTTGATAATTGAAATGCATATGCCATAATCCTTCTTTTATACGATAAAAAGAACATTATAAGTTAACTGTTATGAGCTGACTTACTGTTGTGCACAAATAGTGAGGTAATGACGCATTTTATTCACAAATTTCAAGTACAATGTTTATAAATTATTCTTCTTATGAGCCTGATTAAAACCAGCTGGGTGGGTCTACTCTGCAAGTAATAAGCCCTCGTAAGCAAGCTATCCATGCATAGTTATTTATACACCCAAATCTGCACTGAAACCTCTAGTGACTAGTGTGCATCTGGGTGTGTGTGTATATATATTAGGGGTGCACATGGGTCTGGGTCATGCATATTGGCGAATTAAGCTTAGTCGGAAATTTAGTGCAATCAAATTAAACTTAAAATTATATACATATAAATTAATTAGGACCATATAATAATTCAATCAATACCAGTAAAAAGATATTTCAATCAAAGTATTCTGTATACTTTAAATTAATAGATATATAAAAGTATTTCTTTGCAAATAGGTCACGAAAGAATGACAAATTCTGGCTATAATTAAACCCAATAGAAAATATACATATATATATATATATATATATATATACATATATATACATATATATTGTGATATTGGTTTGGCACTTAAAAGTAAGGTTTTGTTGCAAGTTATATGGTCTGATGCCCCAGTATCAAGAATCCAATCTATCTTGTAATTATTAGTGATAGAAGCAAAACATTTACCAACATTTTGTTCTGTCAATTCTGGTATCCAAGATGAATTAGTTGTTGTTTTCACCAAATGAGCCTTTACTGTTGTTAAAGATGATGCATTATCAACTTGTTGTATTAATCTCTAGTGAAAAGAAAAGATTCTTGTTCATTCATATCTTCTTGCTGTGTTTGATCTGCTGCATCAAGAACTTGCATTTGATCAACCCTTATTGTCTACTGCCTACCGTTTTGCATGATTTACATTTCCTGTGAATCTGCTATTGAAACCTTGAAGATACCCATGCTTCTTGTAGCATCTTTCTACTGTGTGTCCAGTAACTCCACAAAAAGTAGTCACTGGTTTCTTGTAATTATACTCAGAATTATTGAATCTTTTATTCCGCAACCTATTCTTTTGAGAATTCTTTGCTTGTGGTTCTTTAGCAAAATTCTTGTTTGAATTCCCAAAAGTTGATGCTTTTCCAACAAAAACACTAGGTACATTCTCTTGATCATCTAATCTTCCAACATTTAGTTGTCTTTCATGCTGCACCACTAAAGAGAAAACACAGTTGATTTTGGGAATTACACTAACACGTAGGTACACAAGCACAACTTGGGATTGGTCTCAACTCAAATATTCATCCCACAGAACTTTTAATTGTGCAAAATATTATGCGACTATCCTATCACTTTGTACATAGTTTACAATTTCTTCTTGTAGATCTGAAATTCTCAAGTCTTTTTGGGCATAACGATCATAAAGATCTTTCTAGATTTCTTATGCGGTTTCGAACCATATAATGCTTTGTGCTACGGAGGGAGTTACAACCATGAGATCTGTCTCCGCAGAAATCTGAATTGAACCACCACAAATTTAATTTTATTATTTGATATTAATGCCATCTTCATAGCGTGATTCCATGAGTTTTAATTGTTGCCATCCAACAGAAAAGACACAAGCACCTCATTAGGATGTAAGAAATAAGGATTGATCATGGAATCCTTGATATGAACTATTGCTTTATTTATCATTGTTAAAGAAACTCCAGAAAGATTATCAAATTGATCTTTAATTTACAGGAGAAAGAAGAAATGAAAAATGAAGCCTTTAGAAATTGGAATTCAAGAACACTCTGATTGTGAGGCAAATGATATTGTGGACTCTAGTCACATAGCATTATAGACATCACATGTGTGAGAGTGGTAATAAAATAGGGTGACAATTTTGTAAATAAAGCAAACTTATATATGTTCATTTATTAATATAAATTCATTAGTTTATTAATAAAATTGTTTATTATTTTATTGATAAATATTCATTTTATTTTAAAACAAAATCAGCAGTTATTGTATTTTTCAGATATGATTTATTTCGATTTATTATTTTTTCAATGCATTTTATCTCAATTTTTTTTTTATGTTTTGAGTTTTTTTGAAAATGATTCAATGAATTCATACTTACAAATCAAAATACAAAAAAAAATTCATTAAATTAAGTATACAAAGAAATAAAATGAACTTGTATTAATATAAGAAATGAACATTTATTAATAAGCTAATGAATATTTTACCAATACACTAATGAACCTTTATTTCATTTGTAATAAATATTTCTCAATAAACTAATAAATATTTTACTTTATTGCTAATAAACCTAGAGTTTTAAAACAAAATGCATTGTGTATATAATTTAATAAATATTATATTATTTTTTTAAAATTTTTGTAATAATAAACTAATGAATATTTACTTTATGAACAATGAACTTTTCTTAATAAATTAATTAACATTTTTCAATATAGTGATGAACTTTTTGTGCATCTCTTCAAGTAACAACCAACCAGATTATGAAATTGCTTTTTGTGATAGTGTAACTCTTGTAAGTTGCCGATTTTTATGCCTATGTTAGAAATGGCTATAATTTTGTCACATGTGTTCACTATTGTTTAGATTTAAGGCTTACTTGGATCGGAGAGATTTGCATTTTCTAAGATTTTACAATATTGTAATCATCTGCCTTGTTTTGTGGAAGACTTAGTCAGCAAGAGAAACTTACCTAAAGGTTTTTATGTTTGTTGGAAAAATGTATTTTGGATCTATCAACCCAAAAGACACTTGCAAAACTACTGGTGTTGTTTGTGCTGCTCTTCAATGTGATGATGTGTTGTTCCTCAGTATAATCGGTTTGAGATCATTTTGTTGGATTGAAGATTTTATGTTATTTAATTCCTTATTTAAAGATATTAGATTTTAATTAATTTAAAGATATTAAATTTTGATTAATTGTGATTATGACATGATTTGCTTCCATGATCTTAGTGGTTTGATTGTGATTCTCCATATTTTTAGGACTTTAATCTTAGTGATTCGGTCTTTAGTTTTTCTATATAAGTTATTGTAAATTTGTTGATTAATTAAGGATTTGAGTTTTCATTCATTCCTTTTGTTCTTCCTTTTCTCTCTTTATTTTTTTTAACAACAATTGGTATTAGAGTCATTTTCTTAAGGGACTTGTCTATCTATGGAGTCTAAATCTCAAATATAGGCAGGTAGTGTGTCTGGAGACTTATTTGAAAGTCCTAGACCTTTGGAAAGCTGACGAAGAGGATTATGAAAATCCTTTGCTTCCAGCTGATCCTACAATAGTTCAAGAACTTTGGGAAGCTGATAAAGAAGAATGTCTATCCGTAGAGTCTGAATTCCAGATGTGGTCAGTGTGTCTGGAGATATATTATGAAATTCTTGTGCTTCTAGCTAACCCTACAATGGTTCGATTGAAGGCTCACAAAGAGAAGAAGACAAGGAAGTTAAAAGTTAAGCTTCATGTTTCAAGCTCCCAAACAAGGAGTGTTGGAAAGGAGTATTTTCATGTTTTCAGCTCCCAAAACAAGGAAGAGTGTTAGAAAGATGTGTTTTGGATATTTCAATCCAAGGGACACATGTAAAGCTACTAGTACTGTGCTGCTCCTCAATATGATATTGTGCTACTCAGTGTGATGTTGTTGTGCTTCTCAGTATAATCGGTCTGAGATCATTTTATTTGGTTGAAGATTGTATATTATTTAATTCCTTATTTAAAAAGATTAGATTTTGATTAATTGTGATAATGGCATAATGTGCTCCTATGATCTTAGTGATTTGATTGTGATTCTCCATATTTTTAGGACCTTATTCTTAATGATTTGATCTTTAGTTATTTTATATAAATTACTGTAAATTTGTTGATTAATTAAGGATTTGAGTTTAATTCTTTCCTTTTGTTCTTCCTTTCATCTCTTTATTTTTTTAACAATAATGTTTTATTTCAGAATAAAGTTGAAATGGACATTTTAGCCATAGTAGTTAGAATTCTTAGTAAATGATTCTCAAGAACCCTGATGAAGCTAGGTTTATTCATCTTATTCTAATGCAGATTTCCTATTATTCATTTTTATCCTACAACTGCAACTTTCTTGTTGCTTTCTCAAAAGGATAAAATAAAAAAACCTTTGAGTTATTTTTTGCAATACAACACTTCCTTTTTTTGTCTCATTCTACTTACCTCGCTTCCTCAAACTGGCTGTTAAAAAATCCTCAAACTCTTGACCTTTGGTAAAGCTTCACCAACATCAATTAGATAAGAATTTGCAATTTGAACTTTCATTTCGGCCATGCACATGCATATTGTTATCTAGTCATTAAGTACCAATGATGTTTCATGCTAGATGGGTTTTCCAAATTTCAGTTTGTTTATTGCAAGTTGTAGTCTATGGAGTTGAAAAAGTAATTTCACTTGTATTCATGTTCCCCTTATTTTGTTTTGAAAATTTTATGCTTGTGTAATTGTGTCATGTCTAATATTATTATGCATTTGAAAGGAATAGTTGATTTTTTTTGAATTGTTACTAATGCAATTATGAAAAGCACAAATTTCCATTTACTCAATGAGTTGTTCACTATGCATATACACCATGGACGAATGGAATCATAACTCTGTTCAGTTAAATGTATCTGTTATTGAGAAGTTAAATTGAAATTTATTTATATTATCTGCTTATGGATAAAATTGTTGAAAGAATGTTTAGGACTGCCAACAAGGCATCCTAGCTATCTTTTCTCATCAGTGCTACTAGAGAGCTCCTTAGTGCTACAGAGCTCATCAATGCTGCTAGAGAGCTCCTTTTCTGTCAAAGATTCAGTCTGTTGGGTTATTATTTTTAGTTTTTGATGTGATCATGACTGATTTATAGTTCTATGATCTTAGTAAATTGAATTTGATAAACTTTCTGTTTTAGTTGTTCCTTAATTCTAGGACCTTGATTTCAGTGATTTGTTTTCGTTCTTTATATATGTAAGTTGTTGTAAGTTTGAATTATCAATGAAGTAAATCATTCTCTTCTCCATGGTTCAGTTGCTCTTTTCTTTTCTTGATGTCATTTACATTTTAAAAGCTAACAACTAGTATCAGAACTCTCTTCTTAAGGGACCTATACTTGTTTCTCTAAATCATGGAAAGAGAATCCAATCTAACATCAATTGCTCCCACTGTGTTCGATGGAACAAATTATCAAATATGGGTAGTGAGAATGGAAACCTACTTGGAGGCATTGGATCTCTAGGAAGTAGTAGAGGAGGACTTTGAAATCCAAGCACTCCCTGCAAATCCCACCATGACACAATTAAAGGCACATAAAGAAAGAAAAACCAAAAATTCAAAAGCAAAGACTTTACTATTTGCAACAATCTCACCCACCATATTTACATGGATCATGTCTCTAAAGTTAGCAAAAGAGATATAGGATTACCTGAAAAAGGAGTATGAAGGTGATAAGAAGATAAAAAGTATGCAAGTGTTGAACCTCATCAGGGAGTTTGAACTACAGAGGTTGAAAGAGTCTGAATCCATTAAAGACTATTCAGATAAGCTTATTGCAATAGCTAATAGGGTTAAACTACTTGGAGCTGAGTTCGAAGATTCAAGGATTGTTGAGAAAATCCTGGTTACAATCCCTGAAAGGTACGAGGCCACAATCTTAACCTTGGAGAGCACTAAGGATTTGTTAAGGATTTCTTTAGTAGAGCTGCTAAATGCCCTTCAAGCACAAGAACAAAGGAGATTAATAAGAGAAGACACAACAACAGAGGGAGCACAGGCAGCAAAGCATCAAGGAGCTTCCAAGAGTAAATGAAAGAGCAAGAAGAAAGTTAGTGATGGCAATGGCACCAGTGCAGAACTTGTAGCTGGAAAAGGGAAAAAAGATAAAAAGTCATATCCATCCTGCCAACATTGTAATAAGAAGAGTCACCCATCTTCTAAGTGTTGGAGAAGACCTGAAGCTAAATGCCCAAATGTCAGCAAATGGGGCATGAAGCAATTATCTCTAAGAATTCAATGCAAAATCATGAAGAGACAAAAGCAGCAAATGAAAAGGAAGAAGATCATCTGTTTGTTGCTACCTGTTTCACCAGTATGGATTCAACAGACCATTGGCTAATTGATAGTGGCTGCTCCAATCACATGACCAACAAAAAAGAGTTGTTCAAGGATCTAAAACCTTTTACCTTCTCAAAAGTTAGAGTTAGAGATGGCAAGCATATTGTTGTAAAGGGTAAGGGAACAGTTGCAATCCCAACCTATTTAGGTACAAAATTCATTTTTGATGTTTTATATGTTCTTGACACTGAGCAAAACCTTTTCAGTGTTGGCCAGTTGATTCAAAAGGGTTATAATGTCATATTTGAGGGGAACAAGCGCTTAATCAAAGAAGAAAAAGGCAAAGACATTTTTAGAGTCAAACTGCAAGGAAAAAGCTTTGCTCTAAATCCATTGGAGGAGGAGTAAGTTGCTTTTCCAGTAAATGATAGCACAATTGACCTATGGCACAAGAGATTAGGGCACTACCATCTACAAGGTCTTCTTCAAATGAAATCCAACAAGTTGGTGACAAGGCTTCCAAAAATTGAAGAGCACATCTCTCATTGCAAAGCTTGTCAACTTGGTAAGCAAAACAAGAAGCCATTTCCAAAGTCAACTTGGAGAGCTACCAGGAAGCTTCAACTTGTGCATACTGATGTTGCAAGCCCTCAGAGAACTGCTTCACTCAATGGTAGTCTCTACTATGTCATCTTCATTGATGACTTCTCTCAAATGTGCTAGAACTTCTTCATGAAGCACAAGTCAAAGGTGGCATCAATCTTCTGGAAATTCAAGGCTCAAGTTGAAAATGAAAGCCTTTGCAAAATTTAGGCCATTAGATCAGACAATGGCAAGGAGTATACCTCTGTAACCTTTAATCAGTTTTGTGAGGAATATGAAATTCATCACCAATTGACTGCTCCATATCTCCACAGCAGAATGGAGTTAGTGAGAGAAGGAATAGGTACATCTTGGAGATGACAAGGTGTATGCTACATGAGAAGAACCTCCCAAAGAAATTATGGGCAGAGGCAACAAACACAACTATTTTTCTACAAAATAGACTCCTCACTAGAGCTGTAGAGCACAAAACTCCATTTAAGGCTTGGTATAGCATTAAACCATCTTTAAAATTTCTTAAAGTATTTGGTTGTTTGTGCTATACTCATGTGCCACAAATTAAAAGAGACAAGTTGGATGAGAAAGCACAACCTGAAGCCTTCATTGGCTATAGCTCAACTGCTAAAGCCTATAAAGTCTATCAGCCACATAATGTAAAGATTGTCATTAGTAGAGATGTACACTTTCTTGAAAATGAAGAATGGAATTGGAGTGAAGGGAAGCTTATAGGTCAGGAGCAAAAGCTTACAGATTTCACCATAACAGATCAAGAGCTTGAAGACTAGGAAGTTGAAATAGTAGATGACAGACCTGTGAGAGGTACTAGGCCACTCACTGATGTCTATCAAAGGTGCAATGTAGCTGTTTATGAACCTACATGTTATGAAGAAGCCAAAATGAGTGAGAAATGGAAGGTTGCAATGGAGGAGAAGCTCCTTATGATAGAAAAGAATCAAACATGGAAGCTGCTGAGCAGACCCTTATCAAGAAATGTCATCGAAGTAAAATGGGTGTACAGAACTAAGCTCAATGCTAATAGCACAGTTAACAAATACAAAGCCATACTTGTGATGAGAGGCTATGCTTAAATACCTGGTGTGGATTACTCAGACACATTTGCACCAGTTGTTAAATTAGATATCATTAGACTTCTCCTTGCTGTTGCTGCACAGATGAACTGGAAAGTATACTAGGTTGATGTTAAATCTACCTTTCTGAATGGCTACTTGCAAGAGGAGATATATGTTGATCAACCGGAAGGTTATGTGAAGAGGGGAGAAGAAGATAAGTTTTATCTCCTCAAGAAGGCTCTCTATGGGTTGAAGTAGGCTCCAAGGGCCTGGTATAGCAGGATCGATGAATATTTGCTGAAGTTGGGATTCAATAAAAGCCTATCAAAGTCCACTTCATATGTTAAGTTAAGAGAAACAAATGTTCTTGTCATCTCACTGTATGTTGATGACTTGTTAGTCACCGGAAGCAAGCCAAGTCTGATTAAGGAGTTCAAGTTAGAGATGAAACAAAGTTTTGAGATGACTGACCTGGGCAAGATGACTTACTTTCTTGGCATGGAGGTTAGACAAAAAAAGGATGAAATTTTTGTATATCAACATAAGTATGCCAAGGAAATTTTGAAGAAGTTCAGGCATGATGAGTGTAAAGGCAAAGGAGAAGCTCAACAAAGAAGATGAAACAGAAAAGGTTGATCAAGCAAATTTCAGAAGCATAATCGGTTGCCTCATGTATCTCACAGCAATAAGGCTTGATATTCTCAATGCAGTGAGTATTTTATCTAGATTCATGCACTATACCAGTGAGTTGCATCACAAAAAAGCTAAGAGAGTCCTTTGATATGTCAAAAAGACTTATGACTTTGGAATCAAGTATAGAAGAGGCAAAGAGTTGAAACTGACTGGTTTTTCAGACAGTGATTAGAGAGGCTTAGCTGATGACATGAAGAGCACCTCAGGGTATTGCTTCAAGCTTGCTTCAGGTATCTTTTCATGGTACTCGAGAAAGCAGGAGACTGTAGCTCAATCCACTGCAGAGGCAGAATTCATTGTTGGTATAGCAGCTATAAACCAAGCTCCATAGTTGAGAAAAATTCTGATTGAGCAGAAGGAAAACATAGAAATTCTAGTTGATAATCAGGTTGCCATTGCCTTTTCTAGGAATCCTGTGTTCCATGGGAAGACCAAGCATTTCAACATCAAGTTTCTCTTCCTAAGAGAAGTACAACAAAGAGGAAATATGAAGCTAATAAGTCAGAAAATCAGATTGCAGAAATATTCATTATGTCATTGCCAGTAAGTAAATTTGAAGATCAAGTTGCTCTTCCTAAAACATTGTTCTCATTTCTTATATTTGGTTTGTATAGCGCACTTTTCAATTTAATAGGTTTATATAATTTATAAAATAACTGCCGTTTGCCAACTTGAATATTACAAATTTACAAAAAGAGTAAGCTCAATGAAGAAGTAAGCAAATCTCTGATGGACATCAACTGACAACAATGCAACTTTTCGTTTATGTTGATGATTCTCTAAAAACGCTGATGGTTTCTTCAGCAGAATGTTTTTGTTTCTTGAAATTTATGGAGTATATTTTGGTTTATTATAGTTCTTAAAGAGCTTAGACCCACTAAGAAGATCTGTTTAGTGAACTTTTGTGGTGATGAATGGATATAATATTTGTATGATTTGATTGATCACATACAGTATATAATAGCCATACAACCACGAAAAAGTATGTAGGAAAATTGAATTTTTTTATTCTATTAGTTAACGCTTTTCTTTAAGCATTATATTATTAGTAATTGAATCAAAAGTTACAAATTCTGTCTCGTCAAAAAAAAAATGTGCTTTTTAGTTTTGCTCCTGTTAAATTCACAGATTATGTCATTTGAACTGCATTTGCTATTCTGTTATTGGTTTTACAGTTCCCTACATGATGTCCATGAGCAACGAAAAAGTAGAGAAACAAATAATGCTTGCTGAAGAAATTACAGGGAGAAGAAAATGAAAAAGAAGCCAATTATGGGGAGCATTGGAAAATGGAATGATGAGGCTTTCTGGAATGACCTGAGTGGTGTTAAAGCAAAATCCACTACAGAAACTGATTTCAAAATGTTAGTGTTTGAAATTTTAAGCTTTTTTATATTACTGTATTTGATCATTTTCTGTTCTAAAGAAATCTTTTTCTAAGTGAACCCTATGCAGAAAGTGTTGCATGTTGGAGGCAACCGAAAGCCAGGTTCAAGTAATAATTCTCGAGTTGAACCCTGGCCATCAATTGTTTCATTTTTTTTCCCCTTCTAAAATGAGTGAAGAGGTTTAAATCTTTGATCTCCTGCATCATCAAATCAAATCTCTGACCTCTTAATATTATTGTTCTGATACTCAAGACTTCTGTCCAACTAGGCCAATGACAACTATCTAATTATTTGCTTTTCCTTTTCTGTTCTTTTTATTACTATAATTTTGACTCAGATTCGAACTCAAAATTCATAGTTCTGATCACAAAATGAGTGCCATTAAACTAAAACTCATTGAAGTTAGCTTTTCTTTTAATTCCAACTGAAACACACCTCTTGTCTTGTGAAGGAGTAGATCATAGATGTGTCAAAAAAAAAAATACAAGAGTTGATAATGTACAGATGCTCATGAGGGTGGGCATGGGATTGTCTAGCTTGTTTTCCTCATAGTGGAGCCGACTCTGTGACTACGGGGTCACCATCGCTTCATTGTGGAACCTCCAATAGAAACTCAAAGTTGAATGTGATGTACCCTTTTCTCTCTTTATGGATTTAACTTTTAAGGCATGATACCTGGACTTGTAAAGATTGACTGACTATCAAAGAAACAAAAACAAAAGCTTATAAACATTAATCATAGATCTATAAGCATTTTTTTTAATGATGTTTCATCAAGGTATTACAATGTTAAGGTACTGCAACTTTGGATTGAATATTATAGATTGCTTCTGTTATTTTATTAGTGACATCATTTAAAGAATAAGGGATGAGTTTGCTGATTATTATGATATTAAATTTCCTTTTTGACCAGAACTTATTGGCATAAATAATGAAAAAGGGATATGGGCCAAGTAAAGAATAATAAGACGGGGAGCAAATTCATTGCCTGTTGGACATGTGGGGGGAGAGGAGAGGAAAGCATGGCCTGTTTCTGCTTGTCTTTTTTAATTTTTTTAATATATATATCTTGCAGCACTGACCCTACATGCAATTTTTGTAGCAGTAGCTCCACTTCTGCATTAACGGGTTCAAAGTCTATCTCTATTCAGTTGAAAATTAGAAATGAGTTAGAAGGCCAAACATTACCCCACCACCTGGCCCATCTTTTCGAGATCTTTGATTGTTCATTTGATGCTAAAATTTCTTTTGATTGTGTCTGCAATTTGAGGCTAATGTCATGTGTCATTCTGTCTGGTTTGATTTACATAGAATTTTACAATTTCTACAATTCTATATGTATTTTTATTCTTTTGCAATTTCAGAGACTATCAACCATATTTCAAGCTGAAAGTTGGGTACAATGACATTGAAAAAGTTGGACAGAATAATAGATTCAAATTGCATTTAGAGAAATATACTGAAATGCTGCCTGGTATTCAGGAATTTGGAGTTACATAGATTAGCTAAAAAAGGAAAATGCATTGAGATTATAACATTAGACCAAAAAGAAAAAGAAAAATTATAGTGATCAAGGGAAAAAGCAGAGAATGAAGAAATTCAACTACATTACTGTTTTCAAAACTGTACAAGAAACCCAAGATCTTATCCAGCAAAAGCAATAACCAAAGCTTCCTTTTCTACTTGGGATAATAAAGATGAATCAATCATTGAAATCCTTGTAAGGAAATAAAAATACACAAAACAAAAAATCAACTTTGATTTGATGACTATTTTATTGAAGGTTGAGAGGTCTTTCCCCATCTTCTGGTGGACTCTTCACCTCCATTAACAATGCCACCACTTCCTTCATGGTAGGTCGCTCTGCCGGAGAAGAGTTCACACAGAACATTGCAATTCCTAGTGTTTGAAGCATTTCTTGAACCATCTGATCTGGTAAACCTTGAAGCTTTGCATCTAGTATCGATACGGCTGGTTCGAAACTTCCCATCCTTTTCTTCACCCACTCAACTATATGCAGGCCATCTCCCGCTTGGGATTCCACAGCACTGCGACCACTTAGAATTTCTAGAAGCACCACTCCATAACTATAAACATCACTCTTTTCCGTTATGTTCATGGTGTATCCATACTCTGCAATGATCACTGAAATATATTAAAAATGGAACTAAGAATTCAAGAGAAAATATCACTTAAAGATCAAGGATGCTTGCCTGGTGCAATATAACCATAAGATCCAGCAACTCTTGACATTGCATTATGATAATTTGGAGAGCTCATCTGTTTGGCCAGTCCAAAATCTGCCAGATAAGCCTCAAACTTGGAATCTAGGAGTATGTTATTGCATTTAACATCTCTGTGAAGAATTGCTGGCACACAATCATGATAAAGATAAGCTAGACCCTGAGCTGATCCTACTGCAATCTTGTACCTTGTTTCCCAATCCAAACTGCAACAGCTGTTACAGATTACCATTTGGAATGTAGTTGTATAGGAGAAGCTTCACACTCTTATTGGAAAAATAGCCTAAAAGCTTCACAATATTTCGATGCCTAATGTGTCCTAAAATTTGAATTTCTGCTGCAAATGAATCCACTAGTTTTCCTCGTTTTGTTTAATAACTTTGGAAGATAAGCCGGTTTTGACCGGATTTTTTTAATTTTTTGCAAAAAAAAAAATTTAATTATTAAATTTGATCCAATATAACTAATTCAACCAAAAAATTGATTCCAAAACTATATGGATTAACTATAAACTAATCAAATTGATCAAAATAAACATGTTTTTAAACAATTAACACCCCCTTATTTATAAAATGATATGTTATCTTCATTCTTACTTTTTTTTCTACGTAGAATTGTTCACTCATTTTTTTCTTACTTCTTTTTTATATAATTTTTCTTTTTCAATTTGAAAATTTTGACTGATTGTATTTTTAAGTTTTAAATTACATTTATATTTAATAATTAATTAAATGTTTAGTTATACAAATATATGAAATATGATTTTTTTTTTAATAAAGAAGAGAATATTAGACATGTTATTTTATTCTTGTACACTATAAAAGATCTCTAATAACTTATTCTCTATTTTTATTATGTATGAGATATATTATGTTTTATTATATATGAAACATGTTATATTTTATGAAAATACTACGTAAACCGATTCGATCTTAAATTCGTGACCCGTTGACTTTTCCAATTCATTGACTAGACCGGTTTTTACAACCTTACATTTGGTATACTTTCGTTCGGTATAACTTAGGATTAATTTGAATATACTTTGGTTTGGTATACCTTGAAAATACTTTAGATATGCCTTTGGAATAACTCGAGGATATCTTAGAATTCTTCGGAAATTTCTTAGATATATCTCAGGAATTTCTCAGTGATTTTCGAGGACAAAAAAAGAAGATGAAAAAGAAGAATAGATTAAATAACATACTAATTAATACCACTATTAAAAAATACATATAACAAAAAATATATAAGCTTGTACTCAATTGAAGTTTAGCTAAAGAAGCTGCTCTTGTGGGTTGTAGGACAAGCTCAACCATAATTGAACAAGATAAACCAATGAAAGTTTCAGTAATTCTTATAAACCAAAAAAAAAAAAGTTTCAGTAATTCTTGTTATAGCAAATTCAGTTGCTGGCCCAAAATTTTATTTGTATAACAATCCAAATGGGGTCGCAAAACCTAGAGAGGGAGCACATTTCAAAGCTGGCGTAAGCCTTTTGCCACTTAATTTCAAGGACCAGTTGAAGAAATCAATTTGCTTGCTTGATGTGTTTGACATCCCTTCATTTTCTTGAAATCGATAGCTTGCAGTGGAGGAATTTGATGCAAAATAGGAAGAAAACAGAAGACAAATATTTTCCACCGAACAATGAAATCAAAGTTAAACCAAAGAAATTAATGATTCCACCGACAAGTGAAATCAGTGGCTGTGCACTTATCTTTTTCTCGATAGTTGGTTGCGTTCGCCATTCAAGTGATTGAATTCAAGATGATGTAATCGTGCCAGCGTCCACCTCCAATCTCAGATTCAGTATCTCTATCTAGATATTGAAAAGAGAGGGACGTAGAGAAGATTAAAAAAAAATACAAATGAAAAGCAAGTTTGATAAAAATGAAAAAAAATAAGTGTAGATAATTTTGAAAAAAATAAATAAATTTCATCAATCATGTAAAATCATCTTAATTTTATAGTGTTTAACTTCAATTTAATTAATTTGCTTAATTGAACGCTAATTTCATTAATTAAATTATAAATTTAATAACTTTGACTCTGACTCTAATTTTAACTAATCTACTAAATTTAAAATCAAACGATTAAAATTTAATTTAAGTTCAATTAATTAATTGAATCCAACTTCTGATTCATTTTGATAATTAAATTGAATTCCAATTAAAATTTAATTAATCAATTATCTTTTAAATTAATTAATCAATCCAGTTGTAAATTTAAGTGTAACATTATTCTTACCTCGCTTGTTAATTGAGCTTTCTTTTATCTTATAGTATCATCATCCTCTTTTAAACACAATTGCAATGAGAGAATTGATTGCAAAATTTTGCAAGCTTTTAAAATTAGAAATAAGAGAAAGATAATTTCAATTGAATAAAATATTCAAGTGTATCCATTTTTCTTATTTTATAATAAATTTAATGAAAATAAATATATAGTATATTTTTATTAATTAATATACTTAATATTAATTAATATAAAATTAGTTTAAATAATATAAATATACTTATTAATAAAAGTAATATAACTGTTAATAATTAATTAATGTTAATTCATTATAAACAAAACAATAATATAATTATTTAGTGTAAATATAATATTATGAAATATATAATTTAATTATGATTAGTGTAGTATTTTAATTAATAGTATTAACTTAATTTCATATTTTTATATTTAAATTAATAGTATAATTAATTTTATCAACTTAATTTTCAAATTAATAGTATATTTTTATATTTAAAATAATCAAATTTGTAAAATCCGGTCCAACAGATGAACCGGAAAAGATAGAGAATTAAGGGTCAAAGATTTAACTGGGGTTAAACTAGTCAAAATAAAATATTATCAAAATATAATCTTTAATATATTTATATACAGTAAAATATAAAAATCAATATATTAAAATCTATTTTATGCAAAATTATACCTTCAAAACGTTCATATTTATAATAGAATTAACTTACTTTTATGTTCTTTTAATTTTAAATATGTGTAATAATTTTTAAATGTTTTATCAAGAATATCAATTTTATCAATTAGAATATAATTTTAATATCAAAGTAATTTATATAAAAAATTTTGTATATCATATATTAATATTGAAAATATAAATATTAGAGTTCAACTTTATCAAATATGTACAATTTTTAAATAATTTTATAGATAATTAAAATGAATAATTATATATATATATATAATTCATTTATAAGTTAAAATATTTTTTTATTAACAAAAATAATTTATACTAAATTTTTTTAAATATATATTACTAATAAAAATTATTAGAAATAATTAAAAGAATTTGGTTTTCTTATATATTTTATATACTTTCCAAATAAATAACAGAAGTCAATTGTTGCAGTGTTTAAGCACATCCAAATCATCCCTCTCCACCCGAGTTCAAATCAAAGCGGTGCTATTTTTTCAGCATTTTCAAATTGGTTTAGACCGGGCCGGTCCAATTTTAACAATAATAATAAAAAAAAAATTTAATTTATTTGATAATTAAAAAATTTATAATTTTAATTATTATTAGTGATTATAATATATTAAAATATTAATCGGATTCCACAAATTAAAATTTATGATAATTGTATAAATAGAATATGTTTAAAAGTATAGTTGAAATTTTGCTAATGTATATTTTGCAATTACAACATAATTGTAGAGATGAAAATGCTCTTACTAGCTACTCATCTGGCTCTATATATATAGTGCAGGATTCTTACATCGTTTACTTATCACTAGCTTTAATTATAGTACATATGTAGAAATATAATTCCGGCATTAAATAATAATTAATATATATATGGTAAATTTTATTGGCGGTATTTCAATTATATAAATTATAACAAATCGGTATTCCAAATATTATTTATAACAAAAGGGTACTCTAATTATGTAAATTGTAACAACTCAATATTCCAAAGATTTTTTGTAACACAAAAGTACCTCAATTATATAAATTGTAACAATTCAGTACCTCAAAGATTATTTATAACAAAAATTACTTCAACTTTTATTTTGTAATTAAATAGTACTTCTGTCTTTAAGTATTATAGCTCATTGAACATTGTATTTGAAAAAAAATGTTTTTTAGAAAAAAATTTTGTATTTTTAACTTTTTTGAGTTTTGAAAATTATTTTTGGTAAATACAGATAAATAAATATTTTTTCTAGAAGCACATTTGATAAAAAAACAATTCATAAAAAATTAAAAAAATCAGTCAATTAAATCAAAAAATTCAAAACATGTTTTTAAAATACTCAATAGCATTCCCAAATACTCACTTAGTCTCTCTAATAGAAGCATAACATGAAATATCTAGATAAATTTTAATAAAAATAAAATTAGTTATAATATCCAGTCAGTAAAATTAAAATTTATCTGATATGAATATTATAGCTAATTTTATTTTTATTAAAATTTATCTGATATGGATATTTTATATCACACTTATGTTTGAGAGACTAATAGTTAAAAACAAAAGTACTATTTAGCTACAAAATAAAAGTTTAGATACTTTTATGTTATAAAATAAAAATTGATGTATTTTTGTGTTACAAATAATTTTTGAGGTACTGAATTGTTACAATTTGCATAATTTGAGTACTTTAGTATTACAAATAATCTTTAAGATATTGAGTTGTTAAAATTTACATAATTGATATATAATTGGTGAAATTTATCCTATATATATATTTTTTTAATTCCTATTAATTAATATATATATATATATAATATTTAATAACAATTATTTATAAATACTAATATTAAATATTATATGCTAAAATTAGCTACCAAATTGTAAATGTGATAGCTAATGTGATCTCATATCAGGTACCACACATTAATAGTGTTAGCTACTAGCAATTGCAAAAGTGTGGTTGCTATTATCTATCACATATAATGTGGTAGCTAGTTAGCTACTATAGTGAATGTGATAACAGATTAGCGACCGCATTGAATTTCTGAAAAATGTGGTAGCTTACAACGACCATACTGGTTATTTTGTGGTCTCAAAAACTCCTGTAAAAAAAAGACACCAAAATTAAATACTACATTTTGTTGTCATTGAATTATGATCTTTAAGTGGTAGCAGTGTGATCTTTAAGTGGTAGTTATTGCTTTAATTATTTTTTTTTTTTTTAAAATATCACTAAATAGACTCTTAAGTGATCACTAAATAGCAACCATTGCCTATGGTAACTAAATATAAGAGCTATTTTAGCTTTTTTTTCTGTAGTTTATAAATATATATATAAACAATTGTACTCAAACTATATATAAACTATTAAAATAAAAAAAAAATTCAAGCCTTGTAAAAATATCCTAAAATAGAGAGGTCCAACTGAGGAGCAAAGAACTCTAACCGGATGATTAGGGTTTTCTTTTGAAATTGAAAATATTAGGATTTTCTTTGAAATTGAAAAGCTCTGAACGGATAGAAGCATTGTTATTGAATTCGGATCGGATTGGACCGGATAGATTTTTTATAATCAACTCAAAAGTATATTGGGATCGATAAAAAACTGGTCATTAATTTTCTGTTAAGAAAAAAAAAATTGAAAAATTTATTCTCAAGAATAAAAGTTGATAAATTTAATAAGTAAAACAGCATAATACACGAGTTTTATTTTATTTTTTTTTGGCTACAATGGCATGAAGATTCATAGAGCCCCCAACTCTATTTAATAAGAGTGACTTTGACTTGTTCACTTGAATTACATTCAACTCAATCATACTATATATAAAAGTGGAAACAGAAAAAAATAAACAAATTTACTGAAATATCAACCTGATTATTAATTAATTGGATTAATTTTATCATAAATTAATTGAATTTATTAGTAAATGTTATTAATAATTCGTTAATTAGAAGTTCAATTATATTAGAACTAGATAATTATGTTTTATATATTAAAAAGAAAAAAATAAATTAATAAAAAAATATTAATGTCCAACATTTTTTTATGTTCCCAGAATACTATTAATGAAAATTAATATTATTGTTTTTAGTTACAAATAAGTGATAATTATAAATAAAACTCTAACATTTAATCCGATTTTTAATTTAATGTTAAATATTTTTTAAAGTTATGTGAATACTATTATTTAAAATTTATATTTAATCTATAAATTACAAATAAGTGTAATTATAAATAAAACTCTAACATTTAATCCGATTTTTAATTTAATATCCAAAAAACTGGCATTAAAAAAAAAATATTTTATATATTTAAAATTATATAAAATATCTAACTTTTATAGTTATTATATATAATAAATATTTGATTGTTTATATTTTGATTATTGTTGGCTCCTCATTATATTTTATCTTTGCTCCACCCCTGTCTATATCTATAATTAAGTAGGAAAAAGCTCAATAGAGAAATTTTGCAATATTATAATAAAATATTAGGAATATAATTCAATAATTAATTTTTCTTAATCATATACATAACAAGTTAAGTTTTAAAAATTTACATGCATAGTAAGATATATTTACTTTTATATCAAATATAAGAATCAAATATAATTAACAAACATTAATATTTAAATTAAATGTGACTTAATTACATGATAATTAAAAGTAACTAAAATTAATTTGCTAGACAAGATTAGTATTATTATTTATTTAATAATGATAAGTTCAATTATTAAAAATTACGTACATTGCACGTGAATGATTAGATATATGGGGGACATACAAAATAATCGTAAAGTATTTACTACCCTATTTTATATATGATTATTAATAATAGACAAATTAGTAATTTTCATATGAGTTATAATACAAGTTCAATATCTGATAATCACGTGTAAAGCACAATACTGAAAAATCATAATCATCACATCATTATACTATATAAAAAAGTGGAAATAAAGGAAATATGCAAATTTTAAAAGAAAGAAAAATTAATTTAATAAAAAAATATTACGAAAACATGGTAAAAAAGAATAACGATAGTATATTGTCATTCAAAATACAATAATAATGATTTTCACTTAAATATTGAATTTATATAATGTTAAGTCTAAACTAAATTACAACCATACAAGTAATATATAATATAAATTTTAAAAATATTAAGTACAATTCTTATAAATTATTTGAAAAGTTATAATTTTTTAATAATTTTTATATAGTTCAATAATTAATTTATTTTAATCATGTACAAAATGAGTTAAGTTTTTAAAATTTACTTGCATAGTATAATATAATTTACTTTTATATAAATTATAAGAATCAAATATAATTAACAACCATTAATATTTAAATAAAATATGACTTAATTACATAATAATTAAAAGTAACTAAAATTAATTTTGCTGGACAAGATTATTATTATTATTATTTATTTAATAATGATGTATCTAATTATTAAAAATTATGTGCATCGCACGTAGATGATTGAGAATAAGGGAACAAACAAAATGACTGTAAAAGACTTACTACTTCTATTTTATATATGACTCTTAATAATAGATAAATTAGTAATTTCAGGGATAGGCAAAATAACTGTAAAATACTTACTGCATCTATTTTATATATGATTTTTAATAATGAATAAATTAATAATCTTTATATGAATTATAATACAAATCCAATATCTAATAAATATGTGTAATGCTGCCAACCTATTTGTATTAGTTAATAGGTTTAATTTCATCATTTAATAATTTAATTTATTAGTGAATAATATTAATAATTCATTAATTAGAAGTCCAATTCTATTAGAAATAGGTAACTATATTTAATATATAAAAAACATATAACTAATATTAAAAAGAAATAAAAAAATAATTTAATAAAAAAATTATTAGAAAGACAAGGTAAAAAAATTTAATAAACAATATAATTTGTATATAGTAAATAAATTAACAAATATAATGGATAAAATAATTAATGGTTCAAATAACAAGATGTGGTTTTTTTTTTGTATATAGTATGATATAAGAGTTAAATATAATTAACAACTATTATTATTTAAATTAAATGTGATTTAATTACATGATAGTTAAAAATAACTAAAATTAATTTTCCAGATAAGATTATTATGAATATTTATTTAATAATAATGAATTTAATTATTAAAAACCACATGCATTGCACGTACATGATTGAAAATATAAGAAATAGACAAAATGACCGTAAAGTACTTGCCTTTATGTTTTATATGACTCTTAATAATGGACAAATTACTAATTTAATAGAATTTGAGATAAATATGCATTTTTATAATTAACTATAAATAAAATATTATAACAAGACGAAACAAATTAATAAAAACCAAATAATGATTAATGAAGAATCCAATATTTAATAATTACGTGCAAGCACACCAACTTGATTGTATTAATTAATTGAGTTGATTTTACCATTTAATAATTTAATTCATTATTGAATAGTATTGACAATTCATTAATCAAATTATTTTATTTTATTTTTTTATTTATTAAATTAATTATCTTAAATATTAATAAGTAATTAAATAATTAAATAACATAATAAAAAATAATAAAAATGTATTATAATTAATGAACATGCAATGAACAATCATGTTCAAGCCAATGAACAATCAAATTCAAAATGATATACAATTAAAATATAAGAATTAAACCTATAAATGATAAACATGCGATGAACAATTAAATTCAAAGCGATTTATAATAAAAAATAATAATTATGAATAATCAAGTTCAAAACGATAAACAATCAAATTCAAATAAAAAAATTTATAAATTCATGACCATAATTTATTATTACTAAAACCGTAAAGTATTTAATAGCTCGAGTTTATATATGACTATTAATAATAAACAAATTAGCAATTTGATAAAATTTGAAATAAATATTACTCTTATAATTCACTATGAATAAAAT